>CM055281.1:46248716-46341915 GCA_029237695.1 Conchocele bisecta
TGCAAGGCGAATTGTGAAGATATTCTAAAGATTAAACCAGTTATGGGCCGGACAGGAAATCAATCTGCGAAAAAAGGGAGATACCTCTGATTAGGATGGCAAGAGTTATCTTTGTGTGTGATACACCTTTGGGTCGTGGTCTATGTATGTATGCGTGGGTGGTTGGTTGGTCGGGTGAACGTGATGACGCAAATTAACGGTAGGGATTCCTCCGTATAGGAACCACAATTTGCCTGCTTTGGCCCTCGGGTACGTTTTTATCTTTGGCTCTTTTGTTACCTGGTTGAATTGGGTTATTGCCCATCATAAAAGTAGTAAGATTATTACTGATCCTACTGCTTTTGGGAGGGGGCTCAAGTGATTCAGGATTATTCTGATTTCAGGGCTGAATATATAGTTTTTTTATTGTAAATATTCAGTTCTGATTTTGGGATTCACCCCCCCCCCCCCCCATTTGTACATGTACTAGTACAGGTAATATATGGGATTTAGTACTAAACCCATTGACCCGGCCTTAAATGACCTTAGCTGTTGATTGGCTGTTAAACTCCAACAAACAAACAAACTATACATGTATGAAGTTTAATGAAAATATTCCAAATGGGTATTATATACTGAGCAAAACTAGAAACGTCCCTCCATGTTTAAGGAAAGATTCATCAAAAACCAAAAGGGTTACTTTTAAAAATCAAAATGGAAAAACAAGTTCATTCATTTCTGTATCAAAGCCAATAAATTGCATTTGGATATCTTGTTAAATATTCGAGAGATAACCGGCCAAGGGCGGTAGGGGTCAAAATCAAAAATCACAAAAACTCAGAAATGTGTTACTTAATGTTTAGAGATGGAATTTCAATAAGTAATGTGGCAAATTCAGTAAATCTCGTTAGTACCGAGTGTGGCCACCATTTGCATGAATGCATGCAATGATCCTACGCCGCATCGACGTGACGTAACGCAATACCAGTGCGTTGGGCAAATTCCTCCATTCCCGTTGTAACGCCCATGTAAAGATTCGCAAACATTGTCAATCTGATGGTTAGGCTCGTGCTTTGCGGCCCAGCTCATCCCATGTGTGCTCAATGGGATTGAGATCCGGGAGACCGCGGGCCATGGCATGACGTCGACGTTGTTTTGCTGTAAGTATTGAGTGGTGACCCTGGCTACGTGAGGGCAGGCATTGTCGTGCATCAATGTCACACCAGGACCATGCTGACGGATAAATGGTAAGGCATGTGCATTTAGCACATCTGCAACATAACGTTGTGCATTGATGTTGCCCTGTACAACAACCAAATCTGTCTTCCGGTTTCCCATGATCCCACCCCAGACCATTACGCTCCCTCCCCCAAACCTGTTCTTCTCAACAATGCAACAATCGGTGAAATCTTTCATTTTTATTTTTAAGCCTGTATACCCGTAATCTTCCGTCAGCATTACTAACTGTGAACCGAGATTCATCGTGAACAAAACTCGGTTTCCAGTCAGCCCTTCTCCAGTTCAGATGACGTCGCGCCCATAACAGTCACGCAGCACGGTGACGTTGGGTCATTATCTGAACAGTGTACGGGCGGCGTGCCCGGATTGGTTGGGCGTTACGACGTAACCAGTTGCGAATGGTCTGCCCTGAGACACCGTATCGCCTAGCAGTGACTGTGGCTGCCAATCGACGTTGACGTAAGTGCGTCAACGTAATGTAACGATCGGCTCTAGCCGTCGTTACACGAGGCCTACCAGGTCGCTGCCGGTCGTGAACAGCCCCAGTCTGCTGGATACCGGGCTGCAAGACGATCAATCGTCTTCCGACAGCAACCAAACCGAGGCGCGACCGCCCTGGCGGCCATCCCACCCGCAAGCATCCCAATTGCCTGATTTCGCTCGTTTTCGGAAAGCCGTGGCATATCGAAAACAGTGAAAAATTAAAAAAGTTTTTTAATTTTCCGAATAGCCCCTATCGCATGAATGGTACGATATGAACTGAATCACCTTATCGATGACAAGTATAGCGTGCACGTGCAAAAAGTGGAAATCAACGTTCCGGTCACTGGCCGCTATGTAAACCGTGTGTATCGGCTAAACTCTACACGATCGTATTCTGAACATCGCCACGGTTTAAAATACATGTACTTTGAACATGTGGTACATACATAGACAGAGCTACACCGGCTATAAAACAGGGACGTTTCTAGTTTTGTTGAGTATAGTTCTGCTCTGGACAATAAAGTGTCCATGAGATTGTCTCTTGTTCCTAATGTACGTTATGTACACCTGTAAATCCTATTAAGGATAAATTTATTAATTTTTATTATACTGAATTTATTACATTATCAAACATGCAGTCGTTAGTTCTATAAGAAATAATGAATTTAGGAAAAATGATTACTCCCTCAAAGTATACTTAGCTAGATGAGTATGCTTAGCAATTTTGGTGAAATCGGCTACTGAAAAAATAGACCAGCTACATTCAGGGTTCCCACACAGAAGCTGATATAAAATTCCCCGACATTTCCCTGACAAAATGCCATTTTTCCATGACAAAAAATGAGCGACGTCATTAACTTAAATTTGTGGTATTAATTGCTTCAAGATCAAAGCCTTAACATGTGAACTCTAAATTAATGGTAGCCTTCATATCCTCCCCTTCGGCCAACCCTAACCACCTTTTTGGATCATGATGTACATTTATTTTGTTAATTTTGTGAAAACAAGTACATGTACACAATCGCTGGCTACATGTGAAGAATAAACAACAAGAGCTGTAGGAGAACAGCATAGCTCGACTACGAGGGTTGTCGATGTACACATAGCTTGACAAACAAGGTGGCCGCGGCCTGCATAAAAACCTTAACCAAGGTCGACTAAAAACCTTAACCAAGGAAAATTAAGTAAGTAATTCAAGGTTAAATGTAGGTCAATGTCAGATATAGGTCAGGGGTTATTGATGTACATCACTAGGAGATGAAGTTTTCCAAGTATGGTTGCTGTAGGCCCAGGAGTATTCCATATACAAGCTTGACTAACAAGAGAATTCCGCCACGGAACCGGTATCGCGCCTGCCGAGGCATTTGACCGTGAACATTACAAGTCAATAAATGACCTTGACATTGATAATTTGGATGTGTGTGTGTGCGTAATGAAGCATCATCCCTAGACAAACATTGATGTGAAATATTATGAAAGTGTGGAAAGGGGTTAAAGAAATATTGTGAAAAAAACAATAACTTTAACGCATTTCTGTTACAAAATCGGTGAACATTACAAGTAAATAAATGACCTTGACCTTGAGAATTTGGATGTGCGGGTGTGCGTAATGAAGCATCATCCCTAGACAAACATTGATGTGAAATATTATCAAAGTCTGGCAAGGGGTTAAAGAGATATTGTGAAAAAACAATAACTTTAACCCATTTCTGTACAAAACCGGTGAACATTACAAGTAAATAAATGACCTTGACCTTGAGAATTTGGATGTGGGGGTGTATCATTACCTAAACAAACATTGATGTGAAATATTATCAAAGTGTGGCAAGGGGTTAAAGAGATATTGTGAAAAAACAATAACTTTAACGCATTTGCCTTACAAAAAAACCGGACGATGACGCGGACGACGATGTGGACGACGACGCGGACGCGGACGACGACGATGACGGAAAAAGTGCCGACTATAGTCGCGCAAAAACATTAACCAAGGGGAAATAACCAAGTAATCCAAGGATAAAAGTAGGTGAAGGTCAAATATAGGTCAGGGAGTATTGATGTACATCACTAGGAGATGAAGTTGTCCAAGTATGGTTGCTGTAGGCCCAGGAGTATTTCATATACAAACCTGACTATAAACATTAACCAAGTTTGAGTAAAAACCTTAACCAAGTGGAAATAAGTAAGTAATTCAAGGTTAAATGTAGGTGAAGGTAAAATATAGGTCAGGGGTTATTGATGTACATCCCTATGAGAAAAAGTTATCCAAGTATGGTGTCTGTATGCACAATAGTATTGCATCTACAAGCTTGACTAAAAACCTTAACCAAGGTTGACTAAAAACCTTAACCAAGGGGAATTAACTAAGTAATTCAAGGTTAAATGTAGGTCAGGTCAAATATAGGTCAGGGGTTGTTGATGTACATGACTAGGAGAATGAAGTTGTCCAAGTATGGTTGGTGTAGGGCCAGGAGTATTCCATCTACAAGCTTGACTAAAAACCTTAACCAAGGAGAATTTAACCAAGTAATTCAAGAGGAAATGTAGGTCAAGGTCAAATATAGATAAGGGGTTATTGACGTACATCCCTATGAAAAAAGTTTGTCCAAGTATGGTGTCTGTATGCACAATAGTATGTACAAGCTTGACTAAAAACCTTAAACCAAGGTTGACTAAAAAACCTTAACCAAGGGGAATTAACTAAGTAATTCAAGAGGAAATGTAGGTCAAAGTCAAATATAGATCAGGGGTTATTGATGTACATCACTTGGAGATGAAGTTGTCGAAGTATGGTGGGTGTAAGGCCAGTAGTATTGCATATACAAGCTTGACTAAAACCTTAACCAAGGCGTGACGGTGACGCCGACGCCGATGCCGGGGTGACAACATAAGCTTTAACTATTCTTCGAATAGTCGAGCTAAAAAGGAATTCTATATACGTAAATGTAACTTTTCTTCAGAAAGAATAACATGTGATTCTATCTCATGTCGCATGTGTTATAGAAATGAATGGCCTTTTTGTGGAATTTATCGGGGTATAAACTTGGAAAAGTCGCGGGAATACTGGACGAAGGCCGGAAGGCCTCGTCCAGTATTCCCGCGATTTTTCCAAGTTTATATCCCCAAAAACTTCCACAAAAAGGCCATTCATTCCTTATAATTCCAGCATTTGAAATAAATTCATCAAGAAAATGTGTTTATTTTCCGTTTTCTTAAGAATTATTTTAACTGCGCCTCACGGTTATGGAAAGTAGTTCGGCTTGGGAGTTTACTGGGATATAAATTTTGGACAGAGACTTGCTACTGGCCAATCAAATGTTAGGGAATTGTGTAAATATTTTTGTGCTGGAATTATCTAAGTTTGTTTCACACATGTAATATCATTACCATTGGCATCAAAGGTAAACAAACATACATGTACTTACAGAAACAAATAGTATGTATATACATGTATTGTTTTACTTAGAAAATGTATCAAGTTCAGGATATTTAAAACTTATCAGGTATCAATTGCTCTTTAGTTGCCATCAGGGTATTAGGTAATAGATAGATACACTCGACTTCAACGATAATTGCTTCATAAGAGTGATGTTATATATGATGAATATAACATATGTGAATATCGTCTCGTTACTGTATACTATATGGAGCATTGAGTTGCCATCTCCGCCATCTTTGTATATACAAGCCATGGTGCAGTTTCACAACTTTGTGTGTTTGACACATACGGCAAATAATACGACAGAATACCAAATAAAATTTGGTGCTATACATAATAGACACATATGACAACGGCAAGCTATACATATTATGCCAGCAAACTATACAAAAGACGAGATATCTGATCATTTCTCCCATCAATCTCAAAATAAATTTCAACGTGTAAACTTTCCAATCTGATGCACAGCCTATGTTACTGTACACGTTACCCATAGGCAAAGCCATATTTACTCGCATAGTAGGTGAGTAGACACCAGGGACAATACACTCGGGTAACTGCTTACATGTCACTGGATTTGATAGCTAATAACAGAGTACAGTAGTGGGTATATATGGTATGTGTTGTGTGGTTTGCCAGGTGATACACTGTGCGATTTTCTGTGTATGAAGCTATTTATAATGGTGGTTCATGTTGTTAAAAACACAGGCACAGACCTGTCCAGAAAACTGACATATTTTACAGTTTGGTGTAATATAATTGAGGAGTCAGTTTTCCTGGCTTTACTACATGTGATTAGCTACATTATATCATATGTTCTACTTCACATTTTGAGTTCTTTGTCAAACGGCAGAACGGGTGAAACTGGCTGATGGCTGGAACACACAAAAATCGCCGACTTGGCCACCCCATGTGCCGCATAGGATACAGTAACGAAGCAGTGTTCACATATATGTTATACATATATTCCATCACATTTACGAAGCAATTATCTTTGAATCAAACGATGATCAGGTATATAGTCGATCCTTAAAGTTATAAACCAAAGTCATTTCATTTTCTCAGCATACGGGTATGGAAGGTCCTAGAGCCAATTCCCTCCCTAAAATATAATCATGGAACTGAACTGATTTTCTCAGCAAAAGAATGACTGACAATAAAAATACAGTTAAGTTTATGCAATTTTTATTCGTCTATTATGGCCAGTTAGTATACATGTATATTTTTTTTATTGAAGGAAATACTGAACATGGTGTTGTTACAGAGATATAGGCAATTTGGTTACTAATTAGCGAAGATTAAGATGATTAACAATGAACAAGTAATGTCCCCTGACTTGTCACAGGGGCATAAATAAAGGAATGAACTTGAATGCAACAAAGTGAGTAACATGAGAAGGCTGTCAGTTTTCTAATTCCTCAGGAAAGGAAGAAATTTTCAAAATTTATCAATAATAGCAGTGTTAAAGAATGCAGAATAAAATCAATAATTATTATTTAAACAATAATTCCGCCACGAAGCGTGTCACACCTGCCGAGGCATTTGACTGTAAAATGGTCATGGGCATGTGCTAAAGTAAGCATCACAAAAACCGTTAGCGAAGTGCATGCTTAAAAACATGAAAAAGGATAAAGATTGAAGAAATATTTTGACAAAAAAATGGCTAGCTGTTTCCACAACCATGTGAAGTAAAAAAAGTCTATGTCATGTTAATGGCAGCATGAGTGTGTTCCAAATTCTCACATGTATCACGTGTCCAAATATTGAAGCAATCCATCAAATAATATTAATGTTATACGATGATGAAGAAACTTGTACAAACTTTTTGACGCAAAAATGTGAAGGTACAAAAGGCCAAGGTCATGTTAATGGGGGCATGCGTGTGTTCCGAATGTTAACATATATCAAGTATCCAAATATTGAAGCAATCCATCAAGTAATATTAAAGTTATACAATGATGACGAAGCTTGCACAACTTTTTGACATTTCGCGGACGACGAGGAAAAATCGGTGACTAAAGCAGGCGCGACAATAAACTATAACCTTTCATCTTACTATTAATTAAATACATATTCACCACATCCAGCAGCAATTTAAGGTTAACATTATGTTATTTGATCTCAAAACTGCCTTAGCCAGGTTTACAAAAAAATCACAGATCATGGGATTTCAAATTTCCCTGACATTTCCCTGACCTTGAATTTCCCTGATTTTTTCCCCCGACACGTGGGAACCCTGACATTTTCATCATGCTAGCACAAATCTATTGGACCTGGGGTGGGCATTGTTTTACACTGTAAATGCTAGAATTTTTCTCTATAATCATACTTCGACATCTGCGATTTTGGAACTTTTCCCCCCCAATGCAGCAGATGAAATACGGGATGGCCTTAACCCTTTGAACCCGAAAGCCCGCTATAGCGGTTTATGCAAACAGTGCAGATCCAGAACGTTACGAGCCGGCTCATCAGGATCTACACTTTTTGCAAGTAATTTTCATATTTCTTAGAACGAAAACACCCCCTTTTCATAAATGGACGAATCTGAAAATCATTTTGTGACCATTGGATTGGTCGGAATATTAGCATATCACAGTCCATTCCAGTTGAGTTCCTTAGGGTTGAAAGGGTTAAATGACCTTAGCTAAACGTAAATGACCACGGACGGACATAATTATGTGCACACGCACGTACATACGTGCACACGCATGTAACTTCAAGAGCAAAGCAATATGCCCCTGTTGCTATCGATACGGGCACAAAATTAATGTTTAGATTCTCATCCAAATTTTGGGGAAAAATGGGGCGGGTAGGACACTTTTATTTTTTATATTTTTTATTTTCAGGCAATACTAAAACGAGGTGTTGAACGGCAAGGCGAAGTTGCGTGCAATAGTGTTTTGTAATAACGAGTTCATATTGAAGTATTGCTAATCTGGAGGGGGCGGGTTCCGGGGTTGCTGTATTGCGCTACGTAAAGCACTCAGATAAAAAGATCTGGGAGCGGTATAATACGGGGCCTCATCCTTCTCGTAAATTTTACCAAATGTTTTTTAATTTAAAAAAAAACAAAAAACCCTTGGGCGGGCCGTTTTATTAGGGGCGGGCAGGGATGAGAATCTAAACATTAATTTGTTTGTAGCCTAAACAAAAGTCCAACAATATTTCTGAAGGCCGGAATTTATTCATTATCTCTCCAATCTACATAATCAGGGCATGGAATCACATGGTCTAGTGATTATACTGCAGTAATGGCGGCACCCATGAGGTCTCGGGTCAATCTTATTTTTCATCAATACGACTGCCATTTCTTACTTTTAATGAGGACCATGTTCCAGCCGTTGACACTACGAGTCCGCCAATACCAAATTTAGCAGTATTACTTTTGTAGTTAATAGTATGAACATTCTGCAGAGAAATTTAAATCGGACGGAATAGAACATAGTATAAACTTGGTCTGATTCAAATTTCTCTGCAGCATGTTCAGACTAACTACATTAATTACTGCAGGTTGGCTAGCATGAATTGTGTCCCAATATTTAGGGTTATTATGGTATTTCAATGTAATTAACGGCAATGAAAAAGAAGCAGAAAAAAATACTGATTTATTTAATGGTGTTAATGGCTTGTCAACAGCTAATGTAATTTTAGGCAGGGTTAACTGGGTTGAATCCCATACAGAAATAAATTTTTCGTAATGAAATCAATATTTGACCAAATGTCACGTTTGTTTGTTTGTTTGTTTATTAGTGTTTAATGACCTATCAACAGCTAAGGTCATGTAAGGCAGGGCAAACGGGTTCGATCCCATTTTAACCTGCTGCATTGGGGGGAAAATCCCAAAATCAGAACGGAATATTTACATCGAGAACAAATATATTTAGCCCTGAAATTAGAATAACCTGACCTAGTGCCAGGTCCATACCACACCAAGTCACTTAGCCCCTTCCCCTAAAATAGGATTACGAATATCGTAATACTCACATAAGGGGTATAACCAGATTCAACTGTCACATACAAAATGCCAAAGACGTATGTGAGGGCCAAACCAGGTCTCCAGTCGGGATTCCGGTAAGGATGAACCCCGATCGTTAAATTACCCATCGCGTGCTCCCACCTGCCACCCACCCAAATGTCACGTACGGATGCGAGGAAAATTCCAAAATCGGAACCGAATATTTACAAAAAAAAATAAATATATTCAGCCCTGACAATAGAATAACTACTGCCTGTTTCACGAAAGCTGCCCAAATTTTACGGCTATATAGACAACGCAAAAACTTATTTTTTTGATAATGTTAAATTTTATCAAAATTTAAGAATGAGCCTTCTTTTTATTTCGTGAAATTTGGTAAAATATTGATTTTATTACGAAAAATTGATTTCTCTATGGGAATTTAACATGGGGGAAAAAGAGGTAGAGGAGTGTGGGAGGAGCTAAAAAACAAAAAAAATTGGAAATTGACTCCGAAAAACTAGCTAAATAGCTTGGAAATGATCTAAGAAAACAAAAGTTAAATTTTTAAAATCGGTCCAGTATTTGTGAAATTCTAAAACATTTCCCCATGTTAAATCCCCATAGACATCTTCATCTTCACTCTGTGAAGATGTCTATGGGGATTTAACATGGGGAAATTGACCAAATTTCCCAAAATAAAAAGAAGCCTCATTCTTAAATTTTCCTTTTATTTAATATTATCGAAAAAAATATTATTTTTTAATTGTTTATATGGGCAGCTTTCGTGAAACAGACAGTACATGTAGGTCTTCACCGTACAGCATGAATGCATAATACATACATCGCGTTTCTTTAGACGGGGCACAGAAACACGATTTTCATATGTGGGAATTTAACATGGAGAATAAACAGAGCAAGATAGAAACTACATGTACCAGGTCGGAAAAACTAAATTTCTTGTAAATTTATAAATAAAACTAAGAAAACAAAAGTTAAATTTTGAAAATTGGTTCACAGATAATAAAATCTTTAAAAGAAATCTACGTTAGCTCAAATGTTAAAATCTCACAGAAAACCATTTTTCCCCCGCAAAGACATCAATATTTGACAGCATTCTTCAAAACTGCGTATTATCAAATTATAACGTGATAAATTGTGGTAAATGACAAACATAGAGCCTTATCAATGGTAAAATACAAGTGTGGCTCAGAAATTCGGCTTATGGCGTTTGCAGCCAGTGAAGCTCCTGATCTGTTCATGCACTACTGCAGCCTGAAAAGAATCTATACTGTTCGGTTGAAGCACAACGATCGTCGTTTGCCCTTCTGAATAGCGAACAGTGTAGACCCTGACCAGACTACTGCGTAAAAGTTTTACGACTTACAAGCCAAAATTTGAAAACACTAAGTCGAAAAGGGGTAAATAATCCCTGACTGAAAATTGAAATAAACTTTACGCATCTACTCATCATAAGGAAGCTACATCCCAAGTTTCAGGTCTGTAGCTAGTACGGTTTAAAAGTTTTACGAGTCACAAGGTTGGTGACGGGATGGGACAGACCGACAATGGATAACGCTAAATGCCCCCCTCCTCTATCGTGGTGGGGCATAAAAATAATGTCTCTAACAATAAACAAAAAAAAACTATATATTCAGCCCTGAAATCAGAAATAATCCTGAACTGATGCCAGGTCCTCGCTACACCAGAATCACTTGGCCCCTCCCAAAAGCAGTAGGATCAGTAATAATCTTACTACTTTTATAATGGGCAATAACCCAATTCAACTCCCAGGTAACAAAAGAGCCAAAGATAAAAACGTACCTGAGGGCCAAACTAGGCAAATTATGATTCCTATAAGGAGGAGTGAGTGAGTGAATAGGGTTTAACGTCTGCTTTTCTGACATAGAGGTAGAAGCCTCAGGGAGTCTACACGCAGACGGGTCAACGGGGTCGTGTCCCGTATCCACCTGTCCGAGGGGGGTAAATCCCAACTTCAGAACTCAATATTTACAATCAAAATATATATTCAGTCCTAAAATTAGAACAACCTGATCTGGTGCCAGGCCCTCGCCACACCAGCATCATTTATCCCATCCCCTAAAAATAATAGGATTAGCGCTAATCTTACTTTTATATATGGGGCATATCCTGACTCAACTCTCACATACAAGAAAGCCAAAAATGTACATGAGAGCCAAATCCGGTATAGTGGGTTCCGGAAAGTATGAACCCAATCGTTAAGCCAGTTTAGTCGCCTTTTACGACAAGCAATGGCTACTGCAGCACTATTCTCCGCCCCGGTGCCTGCATGGGGCTCCTATAAGGAGGAACCCCTACCTTTAATTTACGCCGTCTCGTTCGCCCGACCACCACCCACTTACTGATAGTGACGCGCGGTGGTATCAGGCTAGTGTCATATACAAATGAGGTATGATATTTGTTAGTTATTTATACTATTTAAATGAGTCACCTGAAAAAATAATACTTAGACAGATTATAATATATGATCATTGCACATCAAAAAATAAATACAGAGAATAAATAGTAATGTCCGTTAACATATTAAGAAAACACGGTTATCGACCCTGATATCAGTGTGGAAAGGTACGTCTGATATAAAATGTATAATAATGCCAATCAATACGTGCGGTGATGGTGAATGAATTTTTATTTTGCCAGAAAATGTCTCAGATGATGTCTCCGATATAAACAACATTTTGTGCCTAGTGTTTGTTTGTTTGTTTATTAGTGTTTAACGGCCTATCAACAGCTAAGGTCATGTAAGGCCGGCCGGGCAAACGGGTTCGATCCCATTGTAACCTGCTGCATTGGGGGGAAAATTCCAAAATCAGAATGGAATATTTACATCGGGAACAAATATATTCAGCCCTGAAATTAGAATAACCTGACCTGGTGACAGGTCCATACCCACCAAGTCACTTGGCCCCTTCCCCTAAAATAGGATTACGAATATCCTACATAATACTCCACATAAGGGGTATAACCAAATTTAAACTGTCACATACAAAATGCCAAATACGTATGTGAGGGCCAAAACCAGGTCTCCAGTCGGGATTCCGATAAGGATGAACCCCGATCGTTAAATTACCCATCAATTGCTCCCACCTGCCACCCACTTGTGCCTAGTGAGTGTGCATGTACCTTTAAAGCTAGTTGTGCACAGCTGTGATGCGCATAAATGGCCCTACATTTGAAATCATTAAAATATCAAACAAATTATTGCATTCAATCAATATACATTCATATAGACACACTGGTATCATATACCACTCGGGAACATAAATGACCCTACATTTGAAATCACTAACCCTTAGACCGCTATATATTTCTTTTGTCGTCTGCTGTTTATTTTCCATTTTATCATCAAAAACATGCTTTGACAGCACTTTAGCTTAATTTATAACATGCTTTGACACCACTTCAGAATCATTTCCATTGGAAATGATTCTGAAGTGCTGTCAAAGCATGTTTTATTTTAGAAATAAGGCAAGATATAAAAGCAATAGCAGACGACAATTGTTGTGAGTAGCGGTCTAAGGGTTAACAAATCAAACAATGATTGTATTCAATCAATATACATTCATATAGACACTGGTATCATATAACCACTAGGGAACATAAATGACCCTACATTTGAAATCACTAACCCTTAGACCGCTATCTTATTTTTGTTGTCGTCTGCTGTTTATTTTCCATTTTTATCATCAAAAAACATGCTTTGAGAGCACTTTAGATTAATTTACAACATCCTTTGACAGCACTTCAGAATTCTGAAGTGCTGTCGAAGCATGTTTTTTTTTTAGAAATAAGGCAAGATATAAAAGCAACAGCAGACGACAATTGTTGTGAGTAGCGGTCTAAGGGTTAACAAATCAAACAAATGATTGTAGTCAATCAATATACATTCTATATAGACACTGGTATCATATACCACTAGGGAACATAAATGACCCTACATTTGAAATCACTAACAAATCAAACAAATTATTGTATTATTTTTTTATTTTTTTTTAGCTTATATTTAACGGCGGCACTGGCTCTAGGACCTTGCATGCCGTCTCCCAAGAATGGGAGAAAGAACGGAGGTAGAGATTTTTTTGAGAGAAGCCGGTAATTCGTATTTACAGAGCAACTATGAATTATCGGTATCCATTTACAGCTGGGTGAACTGGAGTAGTGTGGATAAAGTGTCTTGCTGAAGGACATAACGCACGCTGCTAGTCAGGCTCGAATCCACGACCCTTGGATCAGTAGTCCGACACACTAACCATTACGCCACGGCGCTCCACTATTATTGTATTCAATCAATATACATTCATATAGACACCGGTATGATATACCACTAGGGAACATAAATGAACCTACATTTGAAATCACTAACCCTTAGACCACTATCTTATTTTTTTTGTCGCCTGCCGTTTATTTTCCATTTTTATCATCAAAAACATGCTTTGACAGCACTTTAGATTAATTTACAACAAAGCATGTTTTTTTTTAGAAATAAGGCAAGATATAAAAGCAACAGCAGACGACAATTGTTGTGAGTAGCGGTCTAAAGGTTAACAAATCAAACAAATGATTGTATTCAATCAATATACATTCTATATAGACACCGGTATCATATACCACTAGGGAACATAAATGACCCTACATTTGAAATCACTAACCCTTAGACCGCTATCTTATTTTTGTTGTCGTCTGCTGTTTATTTTCCATTTTTATCATCAAAAACATGCTTTGACAGCACTTTAGATTAATTTACAACATCCTTTGACAGCACTTCAGAATCATTTCCATTAGAAATGATTCTGAAGTGCTGTCAAAGCATGTTTTTTTTTAGAAATAAGGCAAGATATAAAAGCAACAGCAGACGACAATTGTTGTGAGTAGCGGTCTAAGGGTTAACAAATCAAACAAATGATTGTATTCAATCAATATACATTCTATATAGACACCGGTATCATATACCACTAGGGAACATAAATGGCCCTACATTTGAAATCACTAAGGCCTAAATTAAAATAATGTTTGTTTGATCTTTACCGCCCGTCTCAGTTTTTTCCCGCCGCCTCCAAAGTTTTTATTCCAATTTCAATTTTTTTTTTTTTTTTAATATTTTTTTTTTTTTGCGTTCCGCGGATTCCATTTTCGTCCATTTCGGTTCCTTTTCGCTAATTAGAACCATTTACAAAATGCTCCGAATCATAAAATTTATTTTTTAATCTCAAATAAAATAAAATAATTTACCTACCTACCTACCCAAGCCTGAAATGTTGGGTAGGTAAAGATCAAACAAACAATATTTTAATTTAAGCCTAACCCTTAGACCGCTATCTTATTTTTGTTGTCGTCTGCTGTTTATTTTCCATTTTTATCATCAAAAACATGCTTTGACAGCACTTTAGATTAATTTACAACATCCTTTGACAGCACTTCAGAATCATTTCCATTAGAAATGATTCTGAAGTGCTGTCGAAGCATGTTTTTTTTAGAAATAAGGCAAGATATAAAAGCAACAGCAGACGACAATTGTTGTGAGTAGCGGTCTAAGGGTTAACAAATCAAACAAATGATTGTATTCAATCAATATACATTCTATATAGACACTGGTATCATATACCACTAGGGAACATAAATGACCCTACATTTGAAATCATTAACTAATCAAACAAATTATTGTATTCTTTTTTTATTTTTTTATTTTTTTTTTTAGCTTATATTTAACGGTGGCACTGGCTCTAGGACCTTGCATGCCGTCTCCCAAGAATGGGAGAAAGAACGGAGGTAGAGATTTTTTTGAGAAAAGCCGGTAATTCGTATTTATCGAGCAACTACGAATTATCGGTACCCATTTACAGCTGGGTGAACTGGAATAGTGTGGATAAAATGTCTTGCTCAAGGACACAACGCACGCCGCTAGTCAGGCTCGAACCCACGACCCTTAGATCAGTAGTCCGACACACTAACCATTACGCCATGGCACTCCACTATTATTGTATTCAATCAATATACATTCATATAGACACCGGTATGATATACCACTAGGGAACATAAATGAACCTACATTTGAAATCACTAACCCTTAGACCACTATCTTATTTTTTTTGTCGCCTGCTGTTTATTTTTATCATCAAAAACATGCTTTGACAGCACTTTAGATTAATTTACAACAAAGCATGTTTTTTTTTTAGAAATAAGGCAAGATATAAAAGCAACAGCAGACGACAATTGTTGTGAGTAGTTAAACAAATCAAACAATGATTGTATTCAATCAATATACATTGTATATAGACACCGGTATGAAAAATCACGATAGGGAACATAAATGACCCTACATTTGAAATCACTAACAAATCAAACAATGATTGCATTCAATCAATATAACATTCTATACAGACACCACGTATGATAAACTAGGGAGCTACAGCAAATGATATACATGTATCACTAGGAACATAAATGGCCCTACATTTGAAATCATTATTTCTCAATAAAAACATGTTTTTGACAGCACTTCAGAATCATTTCCAATGGAAATGATTCTGAAGTGCTGTCAAAGCATGTTGTAAATTATTCTAAAGTGCTGTCCAAGCATGTTTTTGATGCTAAAAATGGCAAATAGAACATAAACAGCAGACAAATAAAATTAAGATAGCGGTGTAAGGGTTAATGATGGCGTAAGTGTGTCACATGTCCGCAAGTACCAAGTTTTTGATGTTATAATAATGACTACTTTGTGTTAGTCTTTCAAAATAAATTTTAACATCATTTTAACCAGGTTAACAGGGTCGAATCCCGTATTTCACATTTATGGATGGGGAGAAAATCCCACAATCATAACTGAATATTTACATAAACAAGAATTCCGCCACGGAAGCGGTGTCGCGCCTGCCGAGGTATTTGACCATAACATGATCATGGGATTGTGTTAAGAAAACATCACAAACACCATCAGAGAAGTACATGCTTTAAACACGAAAAAGGTCAAGGTTGAAGAAACTTTTTGACATAAAAAACGGCTAAGCGATTCCACAACCACATGAAGGTCAAAAAGGTCAAGGGCATGTTAATGAGGGCATACCGGTAAGTGTGTTCCAAATGTTCACATGGATCAAGTGCTCAAATATTGAAGCAATTCATGATGAAGTAATAATAATGTTTGATATATGATGATGAAGAAACTTGTACAAACTGTTTGACACAAAAAAAAGGCTACGTGTGCATGAGTGTGTTCCAAATGTATCAAGTGTTAAAATATTGAAGCAATCTGTAAAGAAATATTAAAGTTATATGAAGATAAACTTGTACAAATTTTTTGGCATTTCTTGCCGCCAACGCGCTTTCTGCTAAAGCAGGCATGACAAAAATTAATATAATCAGCAATGAAATTAGAATAACCCGACCTGGTGCCAGGTCCTCACTACACCAGAGTCGCTTAGCCCCACCCCTAAAAGTAATATGGTTAGTACTAATCTTACTACTCTTATAATGGTATAACCGGATTCAACTCTCACATACCAGAAAGCTAAAAATGTACCTGAGGGCCAAACCAGGGATATCATGATTCCAGTAAGGATGAACCATATCGTTAAATTACCCTTCGATTGTTCCCAACCTGCCGCCCGCATTGAAAGTAAAGAATCCATTCTGTATTTTAAGGGGTAAAAGCTTAACCATCATTACTGATTAGTTGGCTCATCACGATGTAGCTTTCCAAAACTTTCCCTCTCCTCGAAAATATTTATAGCAGGTTGTACCGAAATCGCTTCCCTGCTACTTTCCTCTCCTATATCCTGAATGTTTGCGTTAATTGGGGAACCAGCCCGGTTTAAATTCTGGTCTGGTTCCACGTTCTCCTCTTGCAGATGTAAAGCAGGTTCCGGAGAATGGGAACCAAACTCATGTGATACCAATGTGTCGGGTGCTTCACTCTGGAATGGACTTCTATCTGCCAATGTGTTCTCTGCTTGATTTGTGGTTTCCAGGGATTTAGTCTTTTCAGTCTTATGGACAACATTAAAACTATCAAGGTTAGCAGCAGACAACGGTTCATTGTCAAACTGATGTACACGATCCTGTACTAGTTTCTGATAGTCCATGTCTGCATTTGGTGCTGAAAATTCACCAGTGGGATCAGACTCAGCATTTATACCAACTGTTTCCCTTTCAATATTTATATTCCTACCGTTGCCTTCAACAGAGGCACAAGAAGTCTTGTTGTCATCGGAACTTAAAGAGTCGAGTGAATTCTTTGTTTGTTGTTGTTTGTTTTCATTGAATTCCAGACTCGACTTACGACGACTTTGGTCCTCATGTTCGACTGTACCTTGTATGTTCGGCACTGGCGATGCGTCAATGTTTGTTGCTCGTCCACTAGTTGTCAGCATATTCACCTCAGGTCTGGGTTGAAGAAATGACAAGCATTTTCCACTTTTATCGTCTTGCTGCCCAAACACCGTGTTTGTAATCTTTGAATCTGAAATATACAGAATACCAGGTTAATGTCTTTTGATGTCAAGTTTATCCAACAAGGCTAGGAAACGTGTACTACAGTTGAACCTCCCCGAACGGCCACCTCTCTACAACAACACCCTCTCTACAACAGCCGCTAATTTATATCCTAAATGGATGATTTCCTCTGTATCTAACCCTTAAGACTGCTGAGCACGAAAATTGTCACCTGCTGTTGCTTTGCCTTCTTTCTCAATAAAAAACATGTTTTGACAGCATTTTAGAATCATTTCCATTGGAAATGATTCGAAAATGTTGCCAAAGCATATTTTTAATGAAAGTTATCAAAGAAAATAAATAAACAGAGGACGACAAAATTTAATTCAGCATTAACCTCCCTACAACAACCACCTCTCTACAACAGCCAGTTTTGCGTCTTCCCATGGGTGGCTGTTGTAGAGAGGCTGCACTGTAGTAGAATTCTGAAGACGAATTACTACTGTTCTGAGGCAAGCCTGATAAACTGGATATCAACAGATACTAGGCTGCTTTTCTATTTATAAGGTAACGTTTTATATAAAGCTTGCCGATGGTCAAATAAAATTATAACTTTCCTTGAAAACAACGCAAAGTTGTTTAAGTTGTGTACGGTAATTACATTGACGTCATTCAGTAACATCATGTGACGCTGTTCGACCAATGAAACGTCGTTGTAACCCGGATATTCGTATCCGGTCAATGCTTAAATACGACATTATGTTATCATGATCAGTCGGTACATATTTCCAATTTGCCTAATTGGTGGCTGTTGTAGAGAGCTTGCACTGTAGTAGAATTCTGAGGCTCAAAGACGAATTACTACCGTTTCTGAGGCAAGCCTGATAAACTGGATATCAACAGATATTAGGCTGCTTTTCTATTTATTTATAAGGTAACGTTTTATATAAAGCTCGCCGATGGTCAAATAAAATTATAACTTTCCTTGAAAACAACGCAAACTTGTTTAAGCTGCGTATGATAATTACATCGACGTCATTCAGTAACATCATGTGACGCTGTTCGACCAATGAAACGTCGTTGTAATCCGGATATTCGTATCCGGTCAATGCTTAAATACGACATTATGTTATCAGTCCGTACGTATTTCCAATTTGGCCGATACAAGTGAGTGAGTGAGTGAGTAGGGTTTAACGTCCGCTTTTCTGACATAGAGGTACAAGCCTCAGGGAGTCTACACGCAGACGGGTCAACGGGGTCGAGTCCCGTATCCACCTGTCCGAGGGGGGTAAATCCCAACTTCAGAACTCAATATTTACAATCAAAATATATATTCAGTCCTGAAATTAGAACAACCTGATCTGGTGCCAGGCCCTCGCCACACCAGCATCATTTATCCCATCCCCTAAAAGTAATAGGATTAGCGCTAATCTTACTTTTATATATGGGGCATAGCCTGACTCAACTCTCACATACAAGAAAGCCAAAAATGTACATGAGGGCCAAATCCGGTATAGTGGGTTCCGGAAAGTATGAACCCAATCGTTAAGCCAGTTTAGTCGCCTTCTACGACAAGCAATGGCTACTGCAGCACTATTCTCAGGATCAGTTGATCCCGCCCCGGTGCCTGCACGGGGCTGGCCGATACAAAGCTCGTTACCTGATAAAATGTTAAATTGACAGAGCGGGGACCAGCATATTGGGTATACCAGGCTGGTGGTTTTTGTCAAAAATCAGAAAATATCCATAAACAGTGCCGATCCAGATGAGACGGCTCGTTACGAGACGGCTCGTCTGGATCTACACCATTTGAAAACATTGGGAAAGCAGTCTGTAGTGTTTAAAGGGTTAAATGCATTTGATAAATTGATATTGTGGCCAGTGTGGTTTCCACCCTTTGATATCAAGTTTATCCGGCAAAGCTAGAAACCACATAGAATTCCGAGGAATTCCTACCATTTTCTAGTGGAGTCCGATTAACTTGATATGAAAAGACACCAGGTCGGTATTCTATTTATCAGGTAACATATTAGGTTACAGAATGTGCAAATATAATATGATTTATTAATGGAGTTAATGGCCTGCCAATAGCTAAGGTCACTTTAGGCTGGGTTATCACCACACCAGAGTAACTTAGCTCCAGCTCCTAGAAGTAATAGGATTACTATTATTCCTTATTTTTAGCAACATACCAAGTATCATGCCTCCACCTACTACAGTTTAAAAGTTTTACAAGCTACAATGCAAGATTGCGAAATTATATGTCCAAAGGGGAAAGTCAATATTAATAAATGACCCGGGGGTCAAATAAAAACTCAAGATTCACTTTGCACACAATAAGGAAGCTACACACCAAGTGTCATGCCTCTACATGATATGGTTTAAAAGTTTTAAGAGTTACAAGGTGTGTGACGGAGGGACGGACAACAAGACAGATGGATGGGCAATGGCAACACAAAATTCCCATTCCACTATCATGGTGGGACATAAAAAGGGTGAAAGGTCGTATAATTGATAGGAGTCTGTTCTCCTGGCTTTTCTACACGTGATTAGCTACATTATATCATATGTTCTACTTCACATTTTGAGTTCTTTGTCAAACGGCAGAACACACAAAGATGGCCGACTTGGCGACCCATGTGCCGTATAGAATAATGTAACGAGGCAGTGTTTACATATATGTTATATATATATTCCATCACATTTATGAAGCAATTATCTTTGAATCAAACAATGATCAGGTACATGTATAAAGTTGGTCCTTAAAGTTATAAACCAAAGTCATTTCATTTTCTCAGCATATGGGTTGGAAGGTCCTAGAGCCAATTCCCGCCCTAAGATATAATCACGGAACTGAACTAATTTTCTCAGCAAAAGAAGGACTAACAATAAAAATACAGTTAAGTTTATGCAATTTTTATTCGTCTATTATGGCCAGTTAGTATACATGTATATTTTTTTATTGAAGGAAATGCTGAACATGGTGCTGTTACAGAGATACAAGCAATTTGGTTAATAATTAGTGAATCATTCAGATGATTAGCAACGAAAAAGTAATGTCCCCTGACTTGTCACATGGGCATAATAAAAGGTAATAAAAGTAACATGAGAAGGCTGTCAGTTTTCTAATTCCACAGGAAAGGAAGATATTTTCAAAACTTATCAATAATAGCAATGTTAAAGAATGCAGAATAAAATCAATAATTATTATTTAAACAATAATTCCGCCACGGAAGCGGTGTCGTGCCTGCCGAGGCATTTGACCGCAACATGGTCATGGGCATGTGCTAAAGTAAGCATCGCAAAAATTGTTAGCGAAGTGCATGCTTAAAACATGAAAAAGGTCAAGGTTAAGAAACTTTTTGACAAACAAATGGCTAAGTGTTTCCACAACTATGTGAAGGTAAACAAGGTCTAGGTCATGTTAATGGAGGCGTGAGTGTGTTCCAAATGCTCACATGTATCATGTGTCCAAATATTGAAGCAATCCATCAAGTAATATTAAAGTTATACGATGATGAAGAAACTTGTACAAACTTTTTGACGCAAAAAATGGCTAAGTGTTTCCGCAAAAATGTGAAGGTACAAAAGGCCAAGGTCATGTTAATGGGGTCATGAGTGTGTTCTGAATGTTAACATATATCGAATGTCCAAATATTGAAGCAATCCGTCAAGTAATATTAAAGTTATACCATGATGACGAAGCTTGCTAAAGCAGGCACGACAATAAACTATAACCTTTCATCTTACTATTAATTAAACACATATTCACCACATCCAGCAGCAATTTAACATTACATTATTTGATCTCAAAACTGCCTTAGCCATATATCTGCAGGTTTACAAAAAAAAATCACAGATCTTGGGATTTCAAATTTCCCTGACATTTGCTAAAATTTCAAATTTCCCTGACAAAAATCAAAATTCCCTGACATTTCCGTGACCTTGAATTTCCCTGATTTTTCCCTGACACGTGGGAACCTTGGTACAGCGCATGCTGTTTGACCAGGGCTGTAGACAATGCTCATTCCGGGGCAAAGCCAACACCTACGTAATGCATTGTCTCGTGACGTTACTAGAACGCGCCATTACGTCACCAGACCAGTTCACAATGGTCTCACTGAAATTTTGAAATTGTGGCTGCATCACGCGACGTGTACTGCGGCCCCGGAATATGTATCTGGTAATCAGCTGTTTGAATGGAGCCGATTATCAAAGTACCAACAGTACTGCATAAATGCTCAAATTGCATGATATTTTCGACGGAAATGTGCAGCATTGGGTAAACGTTTGCCATGGCACTCGGGAACTGTATGAACCCGCGGCCTATGGCCTTGGGGTTCAAAAAGCCCCCTCGTGCCACGGCAAATGTTTATCCACGGCTGCACATTGTACGGCACCATGTATTTGTTTTGTTTGTTTGTTAATTGGTGTTTAACGGCCTATCAACAAACAGCTAAGGTCATGTAAGGCCGGCAAACAGGTTTGATCCGGTTTTAAACTGCTGCATTGGGGGTAAACTCCCAAAATCAGAACAGAATATTTACATCGAGAAAAAATACATTCAGCACTGAAATTAGAACAACCTGACCTGGTGCCAGGTCCATACCACACCAACTCACTTGGCCCCTTCCCCTCCCATAAAATAGGATTACGAATTATCTGAATACTCACATAAGGGGTATAACCAGATTCAACTGTCACATACAAAAAGACGTTAAATTACCTATCACATGCTCCCACCTGCCACCCAAACCATGTATTTGTACTTGTGACTGTCTGTTTGTTTGTTTGTTTGTTTGTTGGGCTTTAACGGCCTATCAACAGCTAAGGCCGGGTCAATGGGTTTAGTACTAATCCCATATATTACCTGTACAAGTACATGTTCAAGTACATGTACAAATGGGGGGAAAATCCCAAAATCAGAACTGAATATTTATAATGTAAAATCTATATATTCAACCCTGAAATCAGAATAATCCTGATCTGATGCCAGGTCCTCGCCACACCAGAATCACTTGGCCCGCTCCCAAAAGCAATAGCCTCAGTAATAATCTTACCACTTTTTGAATGGGCAATAACCCAATTCAACTCCCAGGTAACAAAAGAGCCAAAGATAAAAACGTACCAGTAGACTATTTCATCAAAATTGCAAAGTATACTTTTCGAGCAAAGTATATACTTTGAGGGATAAATTTTCAATTTTATGATAAATTTATTATTTTTTATTATACTGAATTTATTACATTATCACAGCCATTTTAGCTGTGATAATGTAATAAATTCAGTATAATAATTCTGCATACTTTTAATCTGACATCAAATATATGCAGTCGTTCTATATGAAAATTTGGCTACTGAGGGCCAAAGCAGGCAAGTCGTGACAAACTTCATCAGAGAATGAAGCTCCAGGCATTGCAGCACATACTGTCTGTTTCACGAAACATGCCCAAATTATAATATGGCTATATGAGACACGCCATGGGATTGTGTACCTTCGGACATCTGCGTAATTTCATAAAATACGTTTACAAAATTTACAATATTGTTCATAAATTAAGTCCAAAGTTGACAATATTTTCACAGTGCATGCGAAATTACATTCCGCATGCACTTTGAAAATATTGTCAACTTTTGACGCCAATTACCGAAAATATTGTAAACATATTAATTGAAATTTCGCAGATGTGGAAGGTACAAAATCCCATGGCGTGTCCGATATAAACAAGGCAAATGTTATAATAAATTTTATGAAAATTTAAGAATGAGCTTGTGAAATTTGGCCCGATTTTGATTTTATTACCAAAAACAACTCTGTGAAGAGGTCTATGGAGATTTAACATGGGGAAATTTTTCTAATTTCCGAAATAGTGGACAGATTTTCAAAATAATTTTCTTAGTCAGATCATTTCCAAGCTATCTAGCCAGGTTTCAGAATCAATTTCCAATTTTTAGTCTCCTCCACCAGATCCTCCACCCATAGACAAATCAGTTTTCGTTACCAGATCAACATCAGACCACATTTCATGAAATTAAAAGAAAGCTCATTCTTAAATTAAAATTTAATATTATTGAACAAAATATTGTATTTGCATTTGTTTATGCATCAGCAAAATTTGGGCAGGATTCGTGAAACAGACCGTAGTCTGATTATACAAAACAATACAAGACATTGTCAACTGATTGGTGATAATAGACAAACACGATTACCAGAAAAATATTCGGTGAAGGCATGGTTCTATATTTTATGTAGCTCTTGTTAACCCTTCCTACGCTGTTGACGGAAACTGCCATCTGCTGTTTTTCATTTTTGCTTTAATTCTTAACAAAAAACTGGTTTTGACAGCACATGAGAATCGTCTCCACCAGGTTTTTGTCGAGAAATATTGAAAATAAAATATTTCCAGCAGACGACAACATTTAATTCAGCGTAGTAAGGGCTAAACATATTCACTCCTTATCAGTATCCAACATTAACCTTTCCACACTAATTTCCTCAACTATTCCTCGGAGCTCCAGATAAGTTGTGTGTCTAAATGTATTATACGCCCTGATTTGAAATTCAATGCGTAGTTTACTTTTATAAATTCATTATTGATTTTCTTCCTTATTAAGTAGGGAACACATGATAAAAAAAATAAAACAAATTAAAAAATTCACATATTTGAGCAATCTAAAAGCAAACCCTTTGCAGCTCAAATAAGTAAATTTACAACTTGATTACAGTATTTTCACTACTGAATTTGAAAATCAATGATTATGCGTACTTTCACATTGCTGCGGGTACATGTATTTTGTACTCCCACTTTTGATAATCAATGCGTATTTGACCAAAAATACACACCTGATCTGGAGCTCTGCTATTATAGGAATGAATGGCATTTTCGTGAAATTTATCGGGGTATAAACTTGGAAAAGTCGCGGGAATACTGGACGAAGGCCGGAAGGCCTCGTCCAGTATTCCCGCGACTTTTCCAAGTTTATATCCCCGATAAATTCAACAAAAAGACCATTCATTCCTTATAATTCCAGCATTTGAAACAAATTCATCAAGAAAATGTGTTTATTTTCCGTTTTCTTAAGCTGCGCCTCACGGTTACGGAAAGTAGTTCAGCATGGGAGTTTACTGGGATATAAATTTTGGACAGAGACTTGCTACGGGCCAATCAAATGTTAGGGAATTGTGTAAATACTTTTGTGCTGGAATTATCCATTAATAAGAAAATGTGGCCTTTCACATTGCTGCGAGTATTTTGTACTCCCAAAGTATACCTTGAGGGTGAAATTTTCAATTTAAGGATAAATTTATTAATTTTTATTATACTGAATTTATTACATTATCACAGCCATTTTGGCTGTGATAATGTAATAAATTCAGTATAATAATTCTGCATACTTTTAATCATCAAATATATGCAGTCGTTAGTTCTATATGAAATAATGCATCTCAGGAAAAATAAATGATTACTCCCTCAAACTATACTTTGCTAGATAAGTATACTTTGCAATTTTGGAGAAATCGGCTACAGACAAAGATGAATGTATGGTCCCTGCCTTGCCTGGTAATCTTCACATCAAAAGACACAAGCCTACTGTCTGTTCCACATTTTGCTGCAGACAAACTTTTGGCTATTAAACACATTCAATCTAAAAAATATTTAATTGTAATTACATTTTTATCAATAACAAAAAGGTCACCCTTCCCAATTTAATTTTTATTTGATAAAATTCCATCAAATATTGATTTTATTGCAAAACAAGTGTGCCGAAGGTCACAATATACGCCCATCGAGGCAAGGCCAGTCAACAAGGGGAGATAACTCATTTTGACGTGATAAACATGTAAAGCAAATTTGGTTACGATCCATCAAGTAGAACTCTACTTATTGTGTGGACAAGGATATTTCAATAGGCTTCTTCGTATTGTCGTGATAAACATGTATACCGAATTTGGTTATGATCGGTCAAGTAGAACTTGAGTTATTGCGTGGACAAGGATACAGTGCGAAAATTAAAAATGGCTGCCCAGGGGAAATAAAAATCGGAATACCGAATTTGGTTTCGATCGGTCCAGTAGAACTCTAGTTATTGCGTGGACAAGCTGTGCCCGCCAGCCCGTACAAGATGAATACATAATACGTCCCGTTTTTTCAAACGGTCGTATAAAAACGATTTTCTATGGGAATTTAACATTTGGGTTAAAAATAGATTTTTTAAAATATTTTTTTCGTTCTGGACCGATTTTCAAAATCTACCGTAATTTGTTTTCTTATTTACATCATTTCCAAGCTATCTAGCCAGGTTTTGCAGTCATTTTTATTTTTGTTTTTCGACCCTCCTGATTACACCCAGAGATGCTAAGTTGAAAGAAGCAAATTTCTGGAGATTTTTGCAAGCGAAGCGAGGTGTAATTTGCTAGGGTGGGGGTTGGGTCAGGCTTTGTGGGAGGTGGATGTCCAGGAGCAATAACCAACCCCGCCCCACCCCACCCCCCGAAAATGTTGTTTTTAAAAGAAGAGTTTCTGAAACATACTCTCCTGCATCCTGAGGCATCTAATTCTTATTCTAATGACTGAAATTGTTTCTTAAAGGTACATGCCCACGCAGCAGGTTACACTGTACTACTACTTTTCATTTTCTGACATGCCATATATGAGCCATTTGTCTACCCACTAACGATGTATTTTTAATTACGGCGCGTGTTAATTGGTGTTAAATCGCATTTTATATGCCGCGACCAGAAAGGGTATTTTCCGACCTCGTGCTATTTTTACCAATATGTGTCACGTGACGGTCAATCATATCACATCTTTGACAGTGAAGTATCGGAAGTTGAGAAGAAAAATCTCTGTTTGAGTCCAAATCTAAATTTCCACATAACTCTTTCCATTTGGTGATCTGGTCGCCAATATTAACTACATGTACTCTCTCTCTCTGTACTGCCTGTCCCTCAGACATTTCACCTTTTTTTTTGGCCGACGCCATTTCATACAATTTCCGTCCTGGACGTTTCGACATGTTGATATTCTTGTTTACATATTGGGAAGCCTACTGGCGCGCGTAGTATACTGCGCATGCGCACCGCGCGTCGCTAACAGTAAATTGATAAGTAATAAATGATTACATTTGTATAGCGGGCACTCGTAAATTTTAGAACTTGTGGAATAGTGACATAATTATACACTTATTTCATTCCTATAAAGAACATTTTGTGCCTACTGCGTGGGCATGTACCTTTAAGGATGAAATTCACCCTGAAATTTTAATGTCACATCTTTACCTTAATACATCTACACTCGATTTGGTGACGATGTCGATCCATCTGTTTAGTGAGCGATGGTGCATGCACGATTGCATGACGATTTTCTTTATTTTTTAACAAAAAAAATAATGTGGAAGTTTTTATAGAAATCCGAGAGTTTTCATTACATTTTCGGGAGACCTGAAGATGTGCCTCGATTTCTGCAGACTTCCAGAAATTCCGAGAGACTGGGCATGTCTGCACGCCCACGATGAGGGGCTAAAAATAGATTTTCAAAAATAAGTTTTTCGACCGATTTTCAAAATCTAACTTCTTTTCTTAGTTACATGATTTCCAAGCTATCTTAGACAGGTTTCGGAGTCAATTTCCATATTTCTTACCCTTCCCCTCACTTCCCAGCTCCATTTTCCAACGTGGAACAGACAGTAGTATTCTCAATATATACAAGGAACATTGTATTCCGAACAATATATCACTTATTGTTTATTATTTGCCTGGCTGGTTCCCGGTTGATCACAGCCATGCACTAGATGATGGAAAATTGGCAATAACCCTGGAACCGGGGAAGATTTGCCTCCAAATGACTGTCCATGCGACATCGCTGGCACTGAATTAGTATACAACAGTCTCCTCTGAATATTCTGAATATTCTGTAGAGCCATGGGATTGTAAGACATATTTACAGCCAGCAAAAGGTTGGTATTTAGTTCTGCTTGCAGTTCCACCAGGCCTTCTAGCCGCTGTATAGAGTCCGTATGCCATGAAGCCTCTCCAGGAACGAATGCTTGGCGCTGCGCTTGTTGCTTTGTGTTGTAAGATAACTGCTGCTGTGCCACATTCAAATTATCAGCTCCCATCATGCCTGGCTGACTTCCTGTACTGGTTTGGGTATTGCGCCTACTTCTCACTATGTTGGCTCGAGCAATGGGCTGAAAGCAGAGTTATATGTGGCCATGGTGAAAGAAATTGGGCTTACGGTATCTGTGATCCGCTTTGTAAACCCTTACACTCGTCTGCTGTTTATTTTCTATTTTCCATTTTTCTCCTCAAAAGTTTGCCTTGACAGCACTTTAGAATAATTTCCAATGGAAAGAGTATGAAAGTATTTTTGATGCCTAAGGCGAGGTTTGAACCCACTACCTCCGGATTGGAAGTCAAGTGTTCTAATCCCTAGACCGCAACCCATCTACAAGGCTTGCAAAGACATTCTTACCATTACACGTGGTGTTTGATGAACGAGGCTGAACTTGATATCAAATTCAACAGACAAGGTTAGGAAATGCGTAGGAATTCCTCGGCTCGACGAGAAACTCCTACCGTTTCCGAACCGAGCAGTAGCTGATTTCACCAACATTTCAAAGTATAGTTATCTAGCAAAGTATATTTTCAGGGAGTAATCATTTATTTTTCCCAAAATGCATTATTTCATATAGAACTAACGACTGCCAAAATGGCTGTGATAATGAAATAAATTCAGTATAATAAAAATTCATAAATTTATCCTTAAATTGAAAATTTCTCCCTCAAAGTGTACTTAGCAAGATAAATATAATTTGCAATTTTAGTGAAATAGGCTACTGGTAAGCTCTGTATCAAAAGACACTAGCATGATATTCTATTTATCAGGTAACATTTTATGCTAGAGGATGGGCATAATTTGGCAAATGTGGTTTTCATTGACAATATCAATAGACACTATCACATTTGGTGATAAGATTTACTGAAATGTATGATGCTGTGCTTATGCAATAAACAGAATCTAGCGAATTCCATAATTACATCCTGATCTGGTGCCAAGAGCCCTCGTCACAAAGAAAATCACTCTGAAGCACGTCGGTTTTGGAACAATACCACTGCGTATACTGCACAAGGTTAAATAATTTTTGTGTGGTTCTGGAATTATCTCCCTTGTCGCATCGGCATTTTTCGTCAATAAGGCTTCAGAAAAAACACCAAATTTTCTGTAAATGACGTCGAAAGTTGACAAAAAGAATCACACCTCGTGCAAAATTGAATTGAATTCCGCATGAGGTCTGAAATGTTTTGTCAACATTCTGATTTTATTTTCTGGCCCTGAATTTTTGTCAATTTTCAAAGGTGTACGCTGACTATTTCAAACTCAATGCCAGAGAAGTACGGTGCCAAACACAACAAGGGAGGTAATTTCAAGTCCGGGCCAATCTACCTTCTTTGTGGCAGCAATAATGTCTTCTACAGCCTTCTGTGCTTCAGGACTTTCATCTGTATAGTCGGTGAACGTTGCTCCGTCCTCAAGTTGTTTCACCACATTCATAAGTTTGCTTTCCACCTGAAATGTGAATGACAGGAGAAATGTCACTTAACCCTTAGAAGGCGGGAACATGGTTTGGCAGCATTTTAGAATCATTTCCTTGGGAAATTATTCTAAAGTTCTGTCAAACCATGTTTTTCATAAGAAAAATGGAAAATAAAAAATAAACAGCAGACGGCATATTTTAAATCAGCACTGTAAGGGTTATGTTCTGATGCATGTGGTCAGTCTAGACACTGGGGTATCATTGTTAATGGCGAAATGTGGCTTTTGGTAAGTTTGGCCCACTTGTTTGTGACATGAGACTGGAGAAATGGGGTTTATAGAATTTGTAGCCAGTGGTGTATCATTGTGAATGGAGAAATGGGGCTTTTGGTATTTGTGGCTGGTCCTGTTTGTGACACGAGATGAGAAATGGGACGTATGGCATTGGTGAACAGTCTAGCTTCTAATCTGTGGAGAAATTGGCTTTATGATGTACATGTATGGCTATTCTAGCAATTATTTTCACAGGTGGAAGACTCGGACCTGTGACATAACAAAAATACACATTACCCCACCCACTTCCCCACCCACTTGGTGTTATACTGTACGTTACATTTCCTTACGTTTTCCAGTCCGATTCATGATCTGCGATTGCATAAATGTGGGTTTATGGCAAAAGTGATATATGTAGCTCCTAATTTGTGCCTGTGGGTGAAAAGATGTGGAATATGGCATTTGTGGTGATTCTATCTGTAGATAAAGGTCCTTTCCAGAAGAAATGGGGCTTATGGCATTTGTGGCCGGTCTATCCCCTGATTTATGACTGGAGAAATGGGGCGTATGGCATTTGCGGCCAATTTAGCTCCTGCTTTATGACTAACTGGAGAAATGGGGCTTATGGCATTTGTGGACTGTCTAGCTCCTGGACTCAGCAGGGGCCGGAACCCCCCCCCCCCACCCAGCGCCTCTCATGTTTTGTAAAAAAAAAAATTCTAATAAACATGTTTTGGCAGTATATGAGAATCGTCTTCTAAGACGAGTACTATGTGTCCTGTTGGTGAGGACAGTTACAATCTCGCGTTGCTCGCGTTGGGGACACGTTACAATCCCGCTGTTTTTTTGGCGGGAGACATACTGTCTCCATGCTATTGGGATCGTGATTCTGGCCGTTTGCACGGGTCTACTTTCGGAAGTGGCTCTCTGTTCATCGGGGGACGTCTCAATAGGCTCAATTTGCGTTCGCAATTAACAACAGTCAGGTGACATTTAAAGTCAGCGAGTGAACTGAAAGCAAGTTATTAATAGCAACGGCTATGCTCAACATTATGTGTAAAATAGTTGGCATGCCCAACTTTACTTTTGAAGAGAACAAATTGCTGTTATTGAGACGCCCCCCGTATCGTGTACCACGCAGTCGCATGTTCATCCGCGGACGTCTCAATAGGCTCAATTTGCGTTCGCAACTAGAAATGGACGCTTGTCGACAAGCGCATGTGTATCCCCCTCCCCAGGGTGTTCGAGTTATGCTCCGGAGACAAAATCAGTGACGGAAAAAACAAAGGGAGATAACTAAAAAATTAGTGATGCAAGAGTTGTCATTCTTGCGTGACACACCTTTAGGTTTGTGGTCTATGCATGTGTGAAGTTTCATGAAAATATTCCAAAGGGTGTTCGAGTCATGCTCCGGACACGAAATCAGTGCACGAAACAACAAAGGGAGATAACTAAGAAATTAACGACGCAAGAGTTGTCATTCTTACGTGCGACACACCTTTGGGTCGTCTTCTATGCATGTGTGAAGTTTAATAAACTAGAAAATGTGTTCATAGAACACGGATGTCCCACATATAGGAAATATGAAGCTGATCCGTGAAAGAAAACAGAAATTATAAGATATTTACCTGAGCGTTAAAGTTTTTGAAGCACTAAGTATGTGATGTTAACCCTGGGCTTGGCGGGGGCGGGACGAACGTGGATTTGGCACAGGGCGGTAGAGGACCATTAGAGCAACGCGTATATGAAATATGAAGTTGATCCGTGAATGGAAAGAAAAATTATAAGATATTTACCTGAGCATTAAAGTTTTTGAAGCACCAAGTATGTGACCTTGACCCTGGGATTGGCGGGGGCAGGACGAACATGGATTTGGCACAGGGCGGTAGAGGACCATTAGAGCAATGCGTATATGAAATATGAAGATGATCCATGAAAGAAAATAGAAATTATAAGATATTTACCCGAGCGTTAAAGTTTTTGAAGCACTAAGTATGTGACCTTGACCCTGGGCTTGGCGGGGGCAGGACGAACGTGGATTTGGCACAGGGCGGTAGAGGACCATTAGAGCAACGCGTATATGAAATATGAAGTTGATCCATGAATGGAAAGAAAAATTATAAGATATTTACCTGAGCGTTAAAGTTTTTGAAGCACCAAGTATGTGACCTTGACCCTGGGATTGGCGGGGCAGGATGAACGTGGATTTGGCACAGGGCGGTAGAGGACCATTAGAGCAATGCGTATATGAAATATGAAGCTGATCCGTGAAAGAAAACAGAAATTATAAGATATTTACCCGAGCGTTAAAGTTTTTGAAGCACCAAGTATGTAACCTTGACCCTGGGCTTGGCGGGGCAGGACGAACGTGGATGGCACAGGGCAGTAGAGGACCATTAGAGCAATGTGTATATGAAATATGAAGCTGATCCATGAAAGAAAACAGAAATTATAAGATATTAACCCGAGCGTTAAAGTTTTTGAAGCACCAAGTATGTGACCTTGACCCTGGGCTTGGCAGGGGCAGGACGAACGTGGATTTGGCACAGGGCGGTAGTGAACCATCAGAGCAATGTGTATATGAAATATGAAGCAGATCGGTCGAAGGATGAAGAAATTATGAGACATTTACCCGAGTGTTAAAGTTTTGTGACAGACGGACGGACGGGAGGACGGGACACACGTTCCTACAAATGAATACTTGTTGGGTTTTTACTGTATAAAAATACCCAACAAGAGTACCCAACACTATCCTAACCCTACCCAATAAGATCCCCGTACGCTTACAACAAGTACCCATTTGTGCGTGCGGACGGACGGACGGACGGACGGACGGACGGACGGACAAGGGTAACACTAAATGCCCCCTCCACTATCGTGGTGGGGCATAAAAATATTCCAAAGGGTGTTCGAGTTATGCTCTGGATACAAAATCAGAGCACGAAACAACAAATGGAGATAAGTAAACAAGAATTCCGCGGAATCAGATGCCTCGCCTTGTCCCGCCTTGACCTCGAGCCTGGGCCCGAAAGCAATTTTCACTGGCATGAAACATATTATACAATTATTGACTAGTGAGCCATAGAATATCAGATTATATTCTATGGCTCACTAGTCAATAATTGTTTTATTATATGATAATAGTCTGTATATAGCACTTACGACCTTATGCTACTAGACAAAAATTGAAAAAGAATTTGAAAAAAAAAATGAAAAAAAAATAGAAAAAAACTAAGTTTAAAAATTAAAAATAATAATGCTTGCTACTGGAGCCCAGAATTTTTTTTTAATAGTCCTATATTTATCTACATATATCTGCACAGGTCCACATAATGCCACAATATTTTCAACACAGTTTACGGAAATGTAATATACAAAAAAAAAATAAAATAATGCTCGCTACTGGAGCCCAGAATTTTTGTTAATAGTCCTATATTTATCTACATATATCTGCACAGGTCCACATACTGCCACAATATTGTCAACACAGTTTACGGAAATGTAATAATGTACCTGTATAAATTACCTGTAATAAGTTAGTGGTCAGTTAAAAAAATGAAAAAGAATGTAAAAAAAAAAATGGAAAAAAAAAAATTAAATTTAAAAAAAATAAAAGAATAATGCTATACAGGAGCCCAGAATGTTTTGTAATAGTCCCTATATTTATCTACATATCATATATACAACACAGGTCCACATATTGCCACAATATTTTCAAACACAGTTTACGGAAATGTAATATAATCATTTACCTGTATATAAATTACCTGTAAGTGGTCAGTGGTCAGTTGCACATGCTAGCACATGCACAGGTGAATAGTCTGTATATAGCATGTACGACCTTATGCTACTAGACACAAATTGAAAAAATAAAATGAAAAAAAAAAATGAAAAAAAAAAATGGAAAAAAAAAAGTTTAAAAATAATAATGCTTGCTACTGGAGCCCAGATTTTTTTTTTTTTTTTTTTTTTTTAATAGTCCTATATTTATCTACATATATCTGCACAGGTCCACATAATGCCACAATATTCAACACAGTTTTACGGAAATGTAATATCCAATGTAGTAATTTTACCTGTATAAATTACCTGTGGTCAAGAGTGGTCAAGACTGGACATTTGCACATGCTAGCACATGCTAGCACATGGACAGGTGAATGGTTCTCCCAGTCTCTATTGTTCTCTCTACAGGTAAGGTGTACAGAGCACACGAGAAAAGGTGTACAGAGCAGACGAGAAAACGGGTCTTCATGCATTATTGTCCAGTTTGTAGTGCCCAAAACAAAAAACAAAAAGGGAGATAACTCAAAAATTAGCTATGCAAGAGTTGTCATTCTTGTGCGCGACACACCTCCGGGTCGTGGTCTATGCATGTGTGAAGTTTCATGAAAATATTCCAAAGGGTGGTCGAGTTATGCTCCGGACAGGAAATCAGCGCGAAAACAAAAAAAGGGAGATAACTCAAAAATTAGCTATGCAAGAGTTGTCATTCTTGTGCACGACACACCTTCGTTTTCGTGGTCTAATTGAATGTGTGAAGTTTCATAAAAATATTCCAAAGGGTGGTCGAGTTATGTTCAATCAGTGCGCGAAACAAAAAAGGGAGATAACTAAAAAATTAGCTATGCAAGAGTTGTCATTCTTGTGCGCGACACACCTTCGGGTCGTGGTCTATGCATGTGTGAAGTTTCATGAAAATATTCCAAAGGGTGGTCGAGTTATGCTCCGGACACGAAATCAGTGCGCGAAACAAAACAAGGGAGATAACTAAAAAATTAGCTATGCAAGAGTTGTCATTCTTGTGCGCGACACACCTTCGGGTCGTGGTCTATGCATGTGTGAAGTTTCATGAAAATATTCCAAAGGGTGTTCGAGTTATGCTCTGGACAAGAAGTGTCTGCGGCGGACGCGGCGCGCTGTCAAATCCATAGTATCCCCCGACGGAGTCCGGGGAATACAATTAACAACAGTCAGGGGACATTTAAAGTCAGCGAGTGAACTGAAAGCAAGTTATTAATAGCAACGGCAATGCTCAACATTATGTGTAAAATAGTTGGCATACCCAACTTTACTTTTGAAGAGAACAATATACCTCGTAAAACGGTTTATTAGTCAGACATAAAGCACCTTTGCTTCATCAACCTATTTGTGTTTAGAGCAGGCTGTATTTTACAAACACCAGTAACTGATCAAGTTCTCCAAATTTGCAGATTGTACATCCAATAATCAACATCGAATATATTTCTAACAAGGAATTTCTGAGTACAGGGGTCGAATTTAACTTTTTAACACACTAGCATTTTTTCGCTAGTGGATTTTTTTTCTACTAGCAAAACTGGATTTTCACTAGCAATTTCTATGTTTAGTTGGATTATGCAATAAGCATGTACATGTATCCTAGTATATGGTTTCAGAGTACATGAAGGTTGTTGCACTCATGTAGTCGATGGAAAAACGTAGCTCAAAAATCTACAGTTACCTACACAAATATTCAATATCAACTTGTTCAGTTTCTTGATGTGATTATACTGAAAAAAAGTAGTACCAACAATTAAACTATTCTACTACCGTTCGTGGTTGTCGATCTATCTAATTGAGTAATTCGGTTTCTGGGAAGTTCCATTCTATCAATGGCTGGTAAAATAATGTGTATTTGTTAAAATGAAACCGGAAATGTTTATTTTTGTAATAATATTAATGCGCCGTAGTATTTCAATGTGGCCTAGAGGGATGTCGGCAATTGATAAATAGCCCAGGCAAAAACGTCCTCATTTACGACCTGTGACGTAGTATTTCAATGTCGCACTAGAGGGATGTCGCAATTGATATATAGCCGGGGCAACAACGTCCTGATTTACGACCTCCAATGTTCCTATCATCGAGGCGCTTTGACGAGAGCATTTCATGATCCAGATCGCTGTTCAGAACAAAATAATCGCGACAGAACTTTGAAGATTTGGATTTCCTTTTTGAAATTGGCACTCGCAGTTTTTTTGCGAGCGGCTTTGATTTTAACTAGCATTTTTCAGAAAGCACTCGCATTTTGCGAGTATGGAGTGCCAAATTCGAGCCCTGGAGTATGCAAATTCACAAATGTCTACTTGTCTCCCGCCAGTCAGTACTTTGATTTTATTACTGATGGTGAACACGTTTTGATCTTCGCAAGTTGCATAATATACAATAAGCCCGGTTTTGTCCGATCACGTCGTACATAATATACACGTGCGGTTGTAATCATTATTGGCTGTGACGTGGTGGAGGGTGAGACGTCAAAGGTTACAAAGTCGTGCCGAACTGACCTTTGATACATGCCGATGTGATGTCAATAGAGACACACATTTACGACCAATTACTCAACACATATTTATCCATTTCGGGACTCTATTAGGCATGGAATAAAATAGTACTTTATTTAGTAAAATTTGGCTCCGGAATTTCGGAGTTTCGCATATAATTACTCCATAACTTTATGACATCGAAATTTAAGTCGGAGGTGCAGAATCCCCGAAAAAAGGTAAGGCAAAAACCGGCGATGCGATGCAGTAACCAATAACACATATCGAAATATGTTTTCCCCCAAAAAACATGTATTGGCAGCACATAAGTATCTTCTCCTAAGACGACGATTATCATGTTTTTGTCAAACTATGTTCATTTTTGTCAATAATTATTGGTGTCTGTGCACATTTGTTCTACTTCTTAATAAAAGCATGTTTCAGCAGCACATGAGAATCGTCTCCTAAGACCATTTTTACGTCTCCTGTTGGGGACATTTTACCATCTCGCGTTCTACCAATATCGAGCATAGGTTGATGCGAAGTATGATCGCGAGCTTGCGAGACGAAAATACGCGGTTCTATCGTATTCAATCTTGCTTTTTCGCAACTTCGCCCACAGATGGAAGATCGCGATTTTGATTTTTGCTTCGCGATCTGCATCAACGCGCATGAGCAAAACTAACCCGAATGTTCTGTCTATAACACAGGGTAAGTCGCCCTGCGTTAACTGCGTTTTATAATTCGGGTGACAGCAAAATATATTTCCAAAAGCGGAAGGCGAGATGGCAAAAACGCGAGACGATTCTCATATCTTTAGGAGACGATTCGCATGTTTTCGCAAGACGGAAAAATTGCGAAACGACAGCTCTAGACGCATCATAATACTTTTAAAATGACAGACGTACCTTTGTCCTTTATCAAACTGTTTGCAAACTGTAGATCCCGATGAGCATGCTATTCACGAGCCGTCTCATCGGGATCTACGCCATTCGTACGTACTTTATTTATACCAAAAATTACCCCTATAAATACAGCGTAATGTAACAGTTCCACACTTACTATGGAATAGTCCGTGTCAGTTACTTGGGGATGAAATGTGTAATATTAAATATTACAAACACGGATAACCACAGTGCATAGGTTCTTTATTTTATTTTAAATACGCTAAAGCCAGTCTATTTATAAACCGCTCTACAGCTATCGAGACCTTCACCTGTAACAATTACCACCCGCGTGTTATGAAAAATCGATACATGGAGAAATGTGTTGAAAGGCGACCAAACACACAGGCATTCGGCGTGTTTCGGCTTTCATCGGTATAACCATATCGATGAAAGCCGAAACACGCTCAATGCCTGTGACCAAACACACAACGATGTTTGTTAACATGGATATTCCCCGGATATGTGTCACAAAATTGACATTACTTGGTGTCAACATCGTTACATTTACACGGTTGATAGGAAATAGCAGCAAGTAGGTAATTTTTCTCGGACAGATTTTTAAGACTAGTTTTCAAATCTCAATCGGTCTGAGATATCAAAAATCGGTCCAGAACCGATAAACTGAAAATTTTAGAAGCCCTGCGACCTGGAGCCTATTTCACCAACATTGCAAAGTATACTTTTCTAGCAAAGTATACTTTGAGGGAGTAATCATTTATTTTTCCTGAAATGCATTATTTCATATAGAACTAACAACTGCATATATTTGATGATAACAAGTATGCAGAATTATTATACTGAATTTATTACATTATCACAGCCATTTTGGCTGTGATAATGTAATAAATTCAGAAAAATAAAAATTAATAAATTTATGAAATTTCTCCCTCAAAGAATACTTTGCTAGAAAAGTATACTTTGCAATTTTTAAAAAATTGAAATGTAGCCTATGATATTTGTGGACTGTCTAGCTCCTGATTTGTGGCTGCCAACACTGTAGATCCAGGTGAGCTGTAATTGTGTAATGTTTTCCGGTTTTATATACTTTAAAACATACATTCTGACATAGACAAGTCAATTTCAATATTGGGGTAGTGGGTGCGGGGGTAAAAGTTTAACTAGAAGTTACATATAACTAGAAATTAACGCTTGTCCACAAGCGCATGTGTACCCCCCTTCCTGCCTACAGACAGCCATTTAAAAAATAAAAGGAGATAACTAATATGTTAGTAAGGTGAGAGTTGTCGTTCTTGCATGAGACACACCTGGGTTAACGGTTTATGCAAGTGTAAAATATTATGAAAATATTCCAAAGAGTAACCACGTTTTGGATTGACAGGAAATCAATCTGCGAAAAAGTAAAGGGTGATAACTAAACAATTAGTGCAGAAAGAGTTGTCTATCTTGAACGCAACACACCTTCGGTTGTGATCTAAGCATGTGTGAAGTTTCATGAAAATATTCCAAAGGGTATTCAAGTTATGCCTCAGACAAGAAATCAATGTGCAAAAAAACAAATGGGAATAACTAAAATATTTGTGAGGCAAGAGTTATAATTCTTGCGCACAACACACCGGTGGGTTGTGGTCTATGCATGTGAGAAGTTTCATGAAAATATTCCAAAGGGTGTTCGAGTTATGCTCCGGACAAGAAATCAGTGTGTGAAAAAACAAAGGGAGATACCTCGAAAATTAGTGAGGCAAGAGTTGACATTCATTCACGCGACACACCTTTGGGTCGTGGTCTATGCATGTGTGAAGTTAAAATTATTCCAAAGGTTATTCAAGTTATGCTCCAGACAAGAAATCAATGCCCGAAAAAACAAAGATAACTCGAAAATTAGTGACACAAGAGTTGTCATTCTTGCGTCGTGATCTATACATGTGTCAAGTTGCATGGTCAAGTTGCATGAAAATATTTGAGTTACCGTATGCTACGGACAAGAAGTGTCTGCGGTGGGCGCGGACGATGTTTGGTGTCAAATCCATAGTATCCCCCGTCTTTCATCCGGGGGATACAGTTATACATGACTGTTGAGATAAAAAAACATACAAATATTTAATTGTTCATACCTCTGCAAATGTATGTAGATCTCTTGCGACAACTTCAAGAAATGTATATTTGATTAAAAATAAACATCCGTATTAACAATCACCCCTAAACATCTGGTGTTGATACTTCGGTGCTCATTTCTCGCCTATTCCATTAATCAGACGTTTTTTTTTTATTAAAAATATCTGAAAATTACTGACAAACACTGCAGATCCTGACGAGATGAAAGGTAACGCAAGATCCGAAAAAGTGACGACCCACGCCAATAACTCATATGTAGCATTGACAGAATGGGGCTTATGGGTTTAGCGGCCAGTGTAGATCCAGATCAGCCTGTTTGATCATGATCTACACTGTTCGCCATTACATCAATGAAACTCCTGTCATGCGTCTAACAAGGAATATAGATCGTCATCAGGCTACAGGAGTTTGCTATTTGATCTGTAGCCTATTTCACCAACATTGCAAAGTATACTTTTCTAGCAAAGTATACTTTGAGGGAGTAATCATTTATTTTTCCTGAAATGCATTATTCAATATAGAACTAACAACTGCATATATTTGATGATTAAAAGTATGCAGAATTATTATACTGAATTTATTACATTAGCACAGCCAAATTGGCTGTGATAATGTAATAAATTCAGTATAATAAAACTTAATAAATTTATCCTAAAATTGAAAATTTCTCCCTCAAAGTATACTTTGCTAGAAAAGTATACTTTGCAATGTTGGTGAAATAAGCTACTGGACTTGTCTGACTGGCCACAAAACCCATAAGCCACATTTATCAAGTCATGATCACATATGCCATTCGATATGTATGTTTCAAGCACTATTCGAAGATATATTGAAAATGAAAGGCGTTACTAATGTACATACGCACGCACGTATGCACGTACACACGTACGCACATACGCACGTGCGTACATGGAGTCACAGATCTGCAGATAAGGTTATTTTAGCTGAATACGCATTGATTATCAAAAGTGGGAGTACACAATACGCACAGCAATGTGAAAATGCGCAAATTGAGTAGTGAAAATATTGTCATAAAGTTGAAAATTCACTTAGTTGAGCAGTGTTTGCTTTTTGCAGCTCAAATAAGTGAACGTTTAACTTTGTTATATTTTTTTATCATTTGTTCCCTATTTTGCAGGAAATAAAAAAACCAATAATCCATTTGTAACAGTAAAATACGCAATAATTTTGAAATCAGGGGGTGTAGTACGCTTTAGACACAAAGCTTATCTGGAGCTCTGGATATGCCGAGATAATAAGACTAGTCTCTAACCCTCCCTACGGGGAAGACAGAAATTGTCGTCTGCTGTTTTTAATTTTTCCCTTAATTCTTAACAAAAAAAAAACTGTTTTTACAGCACATGAGAACCGTCTCCAGTGGAGACGATTCTCATGCGCTGTTAAAACAGGTTTTTGTGTAGAAATTTTGAAAACAAAACATTTCCAGCAGCCGACAAAATTAAATTCAGCGTAGTAAGGGTTAAACACCAAATCCATGATTGTCCAATTAGCATAGTTGGTACCGCAATTAAAAGTGACAACTGTCAGTGGCTTAAGATGGCAAAAGTAGCCAGTGTATGAGAAAACCTACATGCAATTGCAGGCTGGCATACATACATGTATTAGTACAAAATACGAGTGAACATCTGTGTTGTCTGATCACTGTTGTCTAACTTAACATTGAAAATGGCTACGTTGATTACACAAAAAAAAAATAGGTTACGGTAAGAAAAAAAGGTCACATGTTGGATAGTGGTATGTGGTGGGCACCCGTTGGTTATGAAGATGTGCAAGTATGGTGGTTCTAGGTGGCACAGTAACAGACAAATGAACAAAACACAAATACTTAACATTGGCCGCTCTCTGCCCGCTCGGCTTTCGCCAATCAAATAGCCAGGTGTTTTTTTTTGGAAAAATCTGGCTAAAAAGCATTTTTAACCCTTGCAACTCTACAAACAAAAAGCCAACATTTGCAAATAGTGTAGAACCAGATGAGTTGGCTCGAAACAAGCCGCCTCAGCTAGATCCACAATGTTTGTCCGTAATTTGGAGATTTTTCTGAGTTTTCAGGGAGTAACCATATTTTCCCAGAAATGCATTATTTCACATAGAACTAACGACTGCATATATTTGATGATTAAAAGTATGCAGAATTATTATACTGAATTTATTACATTATCACAGCCAAAATGGCTGTGATAATGTAATAAAATGCAGTATAATAACAAGAGCTGTAGGAGAACAGCATAGCTCGACTACGAGGGTTGTCGATGTACACATAGCTTGACAAAGAAGGTGGCTGCGGCCTGCATAAAAACCTTAACCAAGGTTGACTAAAAACATTAAGCAAGGGAAATTAAGTAAGTAATTCAAGGTTAAATGTAGGTCAATGTCAGATATAGGTCAGGGGTTATTGATGTACATCACTAGGAGATAAAGTTTTCCAAGTACATGTATGGTTGCTGTAGGCCCAGGAGTATTCCATATACAAGCTTGAGTAAAAACCGTAACCAAGGGGAGATAACTAAGTAATCCAAGGATAAAAGTAGGTCAATGTCAAATATAGGTCAGGGATTATTGATGTACATCACTAGGAGATGAAGTTGTCCAAGTATGGTTGATGTAGGCCCAGAAGTATTCATATACAAGCTTGACTATAAACATTAAGCAAGTGATTGAAGGTTAAATGTAGGTGAAGGTAAAATAAAGGTCAGGGGTTATTGATGTACATCCCTATGAGAAAAAGTTATCCAAGTATGGTGTCTGTATGCACAATAGTATTCCATCTACAAGCTTGACTAAAAACCTTAATCAAGGTTGAGTAAAAACCTTAACCAAGGGGAATTAAGTAAGTATTTCAGGTTAAATGTAGGTCAAGGTCAAATATAGGTCAGGGGTTGTTGATGTACATCACTAGGAGATGAAGTTGTCCAAGTATGGTTGGTGTAGGGCCATGAGTATTCCATCTACAAGCTTGACTAAAAACCTTAACCAAAGAGAATTAACTAAGTAATTCAAGAGGAAATGTAGGTCAAGGTCAAATATAGATCAGGGGTTATTGATGTACATCACTATGAGAAAAGGTTGTCCAAGTATGGTGTGTGTATGCACAATAGTATTCCATGTACAAGCTTGAGTAAAAAGCTTAACCAAGGTCGAGTAAAAACCTTAACCAAGGGGAATTAAGTAAGTAATTCAAGGTTAAATGTAGGTCAAGGTCAAATATAGGTCAGGGATTGTTGATTGTACATCACTAGGAGATGAAGTTGTCCAAGTATGGTTGGTGTAGGGCCAGGAGTATTCCATCTACAAGCTTGACTAAAAACGTTAACCAAGGGGAATTAAGTAAGTAATTCAAGAGGAAATGTAGGTCAAGGTCAAATATAGATCAGGGGTTGTTGATGTACATCACTAGGAGATGAAGTTGTCCAAGTATGATTGGTGTAGGGCCAGTAGTATTCCATATAGAAGGTTGACTAAAAACCTTAACCAAAAGGAATTAAGTAAGTAATTGAAGAGGACATGTAGGTCAAGGTCAAATATAGATCAGGGGTTATTGATGTACATACCTATGAGAAAAGGTTGTCAAAGTATGGTGTCTGGATGCACAATGGTATTCAATGTACAAGCTTGAAAAAAAACCTTAACCAAGGTTGACTAAAAAGCTTAACCAAGGGGAATTAAGTAAGTAATTCAAGAGGAAATGCAGGTCAAGGTCAAATATAGATGAGGGGTTATTGATGTGCATCACTAGGAGATGAAGTTGTCCAAGTATGGTGGGTGTAGGACCAGTAGTATTGCATATACAAGCTTGACTAAAAACCTTAACCAAGGTTGACTAAAAACCTTAACCAAGGGAAATTAACCAAGTAATTCAAGAGGAAATGTAGGTCAAGGTCAAATATAGATCAGGGGTTATTGATGTACATCACTAGGAGATGAAGTTGTCCAAGTATGGTGGGTGTAGGGCCAGTAGTATTCCATATACAAACTTGACTAAAAACCTTAACCAAGGGGAATTAACCAAGTAATTCAAGAGGAAATATAGGTCAAGGTCAAATATAGATCAGGGGTTATTGATGTACATCACTAGGAGATGAAGTTGTCCAAGTATGGTGGGTGTAGGGCGAGTAGTATTCCATATACAAACTTGACTAAAAACCTTAACCAAGGCGTGACGGTGACGCCGACGCCGACGCCGACGCCGGGGTGACAACATAAGCTCTACTTATTCTTCGAATAGTCGAGCTAAAAATTAATAAATTTATCCTTAAATTGAAAATTTAAGCAAGATAAGTATACTTTGCAAGTTTGGCGAAAGCTGTCCAAGACTAAATTCAAGTGTAAACTGTAGTATATTTTATAGCAAATTTGACTCCGGTGCTACAAGTTCCAAGAGTCAAATTCAAATGTCAAGGGTCAAAATGCCCCAAAGGGTCAGTTTTCAAAACAAGAGGGCCATGATGGCCCTAATTCGCTCACCTGACTCCATAAACACAAATTTGACCCTATGGGCCACGCCAGGGTCACCATTTTAACAACTTTGAAAGAGCATTGTACATCGATCATTCTTACCAAGTTTCGTCGAAATCCTGCTGGCGGTTCATGAGAAAAACATTTTTTAAGAATTTGTGCTATTTTTAGATGGCGGCCATGTTGGATTTCAGGCCAACTTAATTTCAACAACTTTGGAAAGGCTTCACCTAAGGAACATACAGGTAGAGTTAGCTGACAATTGGCCAATTGGTTCATGAGACGACGATGTTTAAAATCTCTCATAAAAGAATGACCTGTTGACCTTTCGTCTGCCATCTTGGATGACATAATCATACGATTCTGATAAATATTGCACCAGAGCAATCGCCTCATCGATACCTTCAATTTGATATATGACATGAGCATATTTGGTCAAAAATAAAATTTGACCCCAATTTGACCCCACGGGCCATGCCCATTTTTGACCCCGGGGTCACCACTTTAACACCTTTGAAACAGCATTCTACATCGCTCATTCCTACCAAGTTTCGTCGAAATCCGGCTGAAAAGAAGATTTTTTAAGAATTTGTGCTATTTTTAGACGGCGGCCATCTTGGATTAGCGACAACCTCTGTTTTAACAAATATGAAAATGCTTCACCCATGGACCATAACTGTGAAGTTTGGCCACCATGGGCCAAGCGGTTCGTGTGAAGAATTTTGAAATCTCTAATAAAAAGAACAACCTTTTGACCTTTCAGCGGCCATCTTGGATGACATGACCATCCAATTTCGATAAAAAATGTACCAGAGCGATCGCCTCTTTGATACCTATGATTTGATATAGACATGACCATATTCGGTAAAAAATTTGACCCCACGGGCCACGCCCATTTTTGACCCCGGGGTCACCAACTTTGAAAGAGCATTGTGCATCGATCATTCGTACCAAGTTTTGTCGAAATCCAGCTAGCGGTTCATGAGAAGAAGATTTTTTAAGAATTTATGCTATTTTTAGACGGCGGCCATCTTGCTTTAGCGATGACCTCCATTTTAACAAATCTGAAAAGGCTTCACCCATGGACCATAAGTTTTAAGTTTTGCTACCATGGGCCAAGAAGAATTTTGAAATCTCTAATAAAAGAACGACTTTTTTGACCTTTCGGCGGCCATCTTGGATGACATAACCATCCGATTTTGACAAAAAAATGCACCAGAGTGATCACCTCGTTGATACCTTCGATTTGATATATGACATGACCATATTCGGCAAAAATAAAATTTTACCCCAATTTGACCCCACGGGCCACGCCCATTTTTGACCCCGGGGTCACCATTTTAACAACTTTGAAAGAGCATTGTACATCGATCATTCCTACCAAGTTTTGTTGAAATCCAGTTGGCGTTTCTTGAGAAAAAGATTTTTGAAGAATTTGTGCTATTTTTAGATGGCGGCCATCTTGGATTACGTAATGATGTAATTTTAACAATTTTGTAATCCCCCTACCTAAGGACCATGACCATGAATTTTGGTGACTATAGGCCCAATGGTTACCGTGGAGAAGACGTTTGAAAATGTTCATGGACGGACGGCGGACGGACGGACTGGATACTTATGTGGCTACCCCTAACCTTTTCTTTTGTTCATCCCTATTGTTCTGTAGCCACATAAACCCATTTTTAGCCACATAAAATCACGGAACAATAGAATATTACATAACCTATTGTTCTCCTAGCCACATATGTATCTATTTGTAAGCTCGGACGGACTGACACATTGCGGTAACAAGCTCACATGAGCTTCGCTCAGGCGAGCTAAAACAATCCTCATACGAAACCTGCCATTTTGGACACGTGATTTTGTACATTAGAACATGTGCAATTTTTCATGCAAAATATTTACAAAATTTACGATTAAATTCCGCGTTTGCTGTGAAAATTTTGTCATCTTTCAACATCATTTATAGAAAATATCACAGTTTCTGTAAATACATTTCATGAAAAATCGTGCATGTTCTTAGGTACAAAATGACACGGCGTGTCTCATATGATTAATGAACTGGTCAGGATCAAGTCTATGTCAGTTATTTAAGGGTGAAAGGATTAATCACAAACTGGGCAAGGTGATAGTAAACTAACATGGCATGTCTCTATATCATGTTTAACTTCTATTTTTCATTATCTGACTTTTATCATTTATTATTTACTTTGCTATAGGTAACGGTAGTAAAGCCATAGTGCTATGTCTAGGTGAAAGGTCAAGGTTACCTGGTGGACTGGATGTCTTTTGTGACCTCGCTGCAACTTCCAAAATATTCAAGTTCAGGTATGAGTCATTGTTGTCGTCTGAAGGTTCAAGGCTGCGGTCCAGATTGTTTTCCAAGGGACTTGCCTGCCTTACCACTATAACTGTATAAAGGTGAACATGTTATTTAACAGTTAAAATGTTGAATTATATTCTGTTGTCTGTTATTTTATGCTTTGCCCATTTTTCTTGATAAAACCATGATTTTGACATCACATGAGAATTGTCTCTAATAGACATACAAGAATTCCGCCACGGAAGCGGTATCGCGCCTGCCGAGGCATTTGACCATGAACATTACAAGTAAATAAATGACCTTGACCTTGAGAATTTGGATGTGGGGGTGTGCGTAATGAAGCATCATCCCTAGACAAACATTGATGTGAAATATTATGAAAGTGTGGCAAGGGGTTAAAGAGATATTTTGAAAAAACAACTAGAACTATCACAGGAGTGATCATAATACCCCCACAAAGAGTTGGACTTACAAATAGCTTAACATTAGAAGAGTTTTATAGGTTTGAATAAAATTTCATGATCATTATTTTATGCTGGCCTTAGAGATGTGTAACATTGACCTTTTACCTACGTACGTGGTCAATGAAAATGAGATAATCTGAAAACATTTGAAAATTCATTTATCAGTTACAGAGGATCTTACACGAGTAATGGATTAATATGATTTTGATTAAAAACTCTGTGCCAAGTTTGTCAAGAACGCAATGAATCAATTTAATAAAAATAGAAAAAATGGCTAAGCTAAAAGGATGATATTTTTGTAAAAAAAATATTTGTTCGGCATAATAAGTGTGTATACATGTAGTTTCAGATCAATCCACTGAACGGTTTCAGAGGAGTTGTGTACACAAACTATGCAGTTTATCTGTCTGCTGCCTGCAATAGGTTTGACCTTTGACCTTCAACTGTGACCTTGACCTTGGACGTACTGTGGTTATTGATCGCGACACACCTTCTCATCATGAGAAACATTTGTGCCAAGCCATTTGATAATCCATGCATCGGTGTAGAAGATATAGAGCGGAAGGGAATTTCAATAGGTTTGACCTTTGACCTTTAACTGTGACCTTGACCTTGGACGTAGGTGCGTGGTTATTGATCGCGACACACCTTCTCATCATGAGAAACATTTGTGCCAAGCCATTTGATAATCCATGCATGGGTGTAGAAGATATAGAGCGGAAGGGAATTTCCAACAGACCGACAGACCGACCAACAGACCGACCGACAAGCTGACTCCTATATACCCCCTCAAACTTTGTGGGGGTATAATAACTTTTAACGCATTTGCCTTACAAAAAAAGGGGGACGACGCGGACGACACAGACGACGCGGACGGAAAAAGCGCCGACTATAGTTGCGCCTCTGGAAAAGCAGGCGCGACAAAAATGACATATTTTTCCAGCACATGAGAATTGTCTCTAATAGAGACAATTGTCATATGCTGCAAAAATATGTAATTTTATTAAAAAATGTGAAATAACAAATGTGTTCATAGAACATGAATGCCCCACATAACGCTTTGATAGTAAACTAGGCAAAGTTCCAAGTCCATGGCTCAGTGTCAAAGCACAAATAGAAATTCACTTTGTGCATCTACACACCATAAACCAAGCCTCCAGCCAATTTGGTTTAGAATTTTTTTCTATTTCACATTTGCTCTGAATCTTTTGTTAATGTTCAACATCATTTACAGAAAGTATCGCAAATTTTGCATTTTTTAATGAGATGTTTTATGTTTATTGATGTTTAACGGCCTATCAACAGCTAAGGTCATTTAAAGGTACATGCCCACTCAGTAGGCACAACTGGTTCTTTATAGGAATTAAATAAGTGTATAATTGTGTCACTATTCCACCAGTTCTAAAAATTACGAATGTCCGCTGTACAGATATAATCATTTAGTAATATTTATCTTACTGATAGTGACACGTGGTGGTATCAGGCTATTTTCATATGCAAATATGTTTTAATTATTTATACTAATTAAATGCATCACATGAAAAAATTATATTTTCGACACATTATAAAATAGGTAGATCATTGCACATCATAAAATAAATACAGTGGAACCCCTCTAAACCGAACACCCTGGGGACAGACTGAAAAGTTCGGTTTATAGGGGTTTTCGGTTTAGAGGGGTTTTCTATTTCCAGTTAAGGAAATGTATGTTTTCCATCATTAACTCTTGGATTTGTATAGTATATACCATTATTACCATATTGAAAGCATATGTACACATTTCTGCAATAAATATGTCAAGTTTCTTTTTATTCCCAATGAGACGATTCTAAAGCACTCCCAACTTGCCATTGTATGGAGAAATAAGAAATGTACCCCCCAAATTACGCACCTTAACGGGGGCTCGGCTACCCAGTTGTGTTTTATCATGTCGACATGTGTAATTCCCAATAACTTTCTCGATCAGCTGGAGCGCTCTTTTAAAACCAGAATGTGTTTTTTTATTATTGACATTACAAATAGTGCAGATTCGCAAGGGGTATAGCAAATAGTGCAGATTCGCAATGTACTCCGAGTCTACGGTCTACACTGGTCGCAAAGAGCATATGACACATTTCGCGTGTGCTGTGTAGTTACAATACAATGTGCTACAATAGCCCACAGGTTACAGTCACGAGTTTACAGCCTCGTTAAGTAATTATCAGATTATCTCAATTAATCGGTCGGTGGGTTCACAAATAATGTGCCGATTATTTTATTTCCGTAATTGTTACGTACGCGTATAATTAAATTGTGAACCATGCTATTGTAATGAGCTTGTAAAACAGAAAACATGTCTCGTATTTAGGTCGCATGAATAGATTCTTAACTTTGTAATGCCGCTTATGACGTTCAAAAAACACAGCCGCTTAGCGCATTACACTCATGGATAGCGCTTGTACAAAGCTCAAGTTAATGTGCGTAATTTGATCAATTTTGTTATTTCTTCCACACAAATGTCAAGTTGGGAGTCCGTTAGAATCGTCTCATTCTCGTGGCTCCGCATTTTGGGAACCAGAGCTGAACAATACTACCGGGAACCAGCCTATTGTATACACGTGTGATTTTTGACACCCGCTTGAAACAACAACAATTGAAATTGGAAAATGGGCGCGGTGTATTTCTTGGATGACATCCTGACAGGTGACCGTGTTTCCGTTTTCCGGTTTTGGGGTTATTTTAACGCTGAAATATGGTTTTGGGACGTGAAATGGCGTCCAGATTACGGAGTACAGGGGTTCCGGATTAGAGGGGTAGAAACTAATGTGTTTATATAGCAGAATATTCGGGACGTGGTCGTATGTTCGGTATAGTGCGAATTCCGGTATAGAGGGGGTCCGGTTTGGAGGGGTTCCACTGTACACACAATAAATAGTAATGTCCATTAACATTTTAAGGAAGCATGGTTATCGCCCCTGATATCAGTGTGGAAATTTATGTCCGATATAAAATGTATTATAATGCCAATCAATACGTGGGGTAATGAATGTTTATTTTGCCAAAAAATGTCTCATATAATGTCTCTGATGTAAAGAACATTTGTGCCTACAGAGTGAGCATGTACCTTTAAGGCCTAGCCAACGGGTTTGATCCCATTCCCAAAATCAGAACGGAACATTTACATCAAAATAATACATGTATATATTCAGCCCAGGTCGGGATTCCGATAGGGATGAATCCCGATCGTTAAAGTACCCATCGCATGCTCCCACCTGCCACCCACTTTTCATGAGATATTGCACATCGCCTGAGGTACAAAGTCACATGGCAAGACTCGAATTACCTTGTCCAGAATTTGTCAGAACCTCCAGAGCGTCAACCATGTCGACAGCCTGAAAGACTCTGACTAAGTCAGCTATTGTGTACTCCAGGTGATCCATCAAGTCTAGGAATGCTTCACCTGGGTTTTCTTCACGTTCTGCAAACAATGGTATTTATCCCGTCAACACAGTGCGTATGTGCCGTGAAACACGGTGCCGAGAAACCTTTTGGATATCCTGTCAATACGACCTAATCACTGTGTATGAATATGTGCGGTGGCTGGGGTTATATTTTTGCATTTTACAGCCATTTGTAGGTGTTGACGGGATAAATAGAATAGTAGATTAGTGCCGTGAATGGGAAAAAATATCTGTCGCGGCACGGAATCGGGATGTGCTCGGCAGAGCCTCGGCCATCCCGTTTCCTGAGAGCCGTGCCAGATATTTTTACCCATTCACGTCACTAACCTACTATTCTCTATATATGTGGCTGCCACTGGAGAAATGGTGACCAGTGTAGATCCTGATCAAATAGCATATTCCTGTATGCTGTTAACAATCTACATTCCTTGTTAGAAGCAGGATGGGTGCTTCATTGATGGAATGGCGAACGGTGCAGATCCGCATCAGACTGTGCGACTGTGCGGATTCACAGGCTGATCTGTATCAACACTGGTCACAAAACCCATAAGCACCATTTCTCCAGTCACATAGCAAAGATCTTACATGAGGGATGATTTAATATATTTATTAAACAAGTTTGCTGGCTTCTTAAGAAACAAGGCTATGCTGAGTTTCTTATGAAATCAATCAACTCGTTTAATAAATATCGCATTAAGGTGGAATGGGAAATAAGTTTGGCGCACCAATATAAACAAGAGTGCCACAGGTCACACTATACGACTGTTGAGGCATAGCCATAAATAAGGGGGGATAACTCCATGGAATACGAAACACTAATGGATGTATCCGTCAAAAAAGAAATTGCACAAAAACTTTAACCAAGGTAAAATACCCATCCCTAGACACACAGTGAGGCCAAATATTATCAAAATCGGTAAGGCGGTTGGTTCATAAGTTATTGAACAAGAGTAGTCAGAAGGCAACGACGATCGCCTGTTGCCACTCTAGATTCAAAGGTGGCACTAAGTTTACCATTGACATTTCCACCCATTACACAAGACAGAGCTCCTGATATGTTTTGTATCTAAGGAGTATTATACCCCCAGATTCAAATTCAATGCGTATTTCACTTTTATAAATGTATTACTGATTGTCTTCCTTATTTATAAAGAACAAATGATAAACTAGAAATGTGGCCTGTCGGCACACGAATACCCCCGCTGGCAGCAAAAGAATATTTCACATTTGAAAACACAACAGCTGGATGAACGTGGGTTTGTCACAGGGCGGTAGAGGACCATTGGAGCAATGAATGTGTTACATGTGAAGCAGATCCGAGCACAGAAACAGAAATTATAAGCCGTTTACCTGAGCGTTAATGTTTTCAAACGCACCAAGTCTGACCTTGACCCTCGGCTTAGCAGGGGCAGGACGAATGTGGATTTGTCACAGGGCGGTAGGGGCGGGACGAATGTGGATTTGTCACAGGGCGGTAGAAGAGGATTGGAGCAATGCATGTGTGAAATGTGAAGCAGATCTGAGCAAAGAAACAGAAACTATAAGCCATTTACCCGAGCGTTAAGGTTTCAAACGCACCAAGTATGTGACCTTGACCCTGGGTTTAGCGGGAGCGGGACGATTGTGAATTTGTCACAGGGCAGCAGAGGACCATTGGAGCAATGCGTGTGTGAAATGTGAAGCAGATCCGAGCAAGGAAACAGAAATTATAAGCCATTTAGCCGAGAGTTAAGGTTTCAAACGCACCAAGTATGTGACCTTGTCCCTGGGCTTGACGGGGGCAGGACAAATGTGGATTTGTCACAGGGCGGTAGAGGACCATTGGAGCAATGCGTTTGTGAACTTTGAAGCAGATCCGAGCAAGGAATCAGAAATTATAAGCCAATTTACCCGAGCATTAAGGTTTTGAATTCGGGGGTGGGACGAATGTGGATTTGTCACAGGGCAGTAGAGGACCACTTTTCAGACTGGGCGAGTGCAAATTGAAAGCCGCTCGTCCAGTCGGGCGAGTGGAAATTTGAAGATCACCACTGAGAAAATGCAAATGCGAAATTTTGCGAAGCGAAATATTAAATTCCAATAATATTCAACTGATTACCGAGCGTGGTAAAGGGAGACTACCTACTACACTCGCATTTCTGCGTTGTCAAGATACACATATACAATGTAGACTGTGTCCGACTTATTCCCATTCATGGCTGCAACTACTGAATTTAATATGTGCATTCTATAACCAGTCACCGTGACTCAGCATCCTGTTTAACTGTCGTCTGCTCTGTGTTTACAAACAAAACAAGATGTCAGACATACGCCGGTTTTTGCAGGGCGGCGGAGATATTGATAGATCCAATGAACAACTCGAAAAGGCGAAATTAATCACGGGTATCTGGCGAATTATATCTAAAACTAATTAAAAGACATTATATAATTACCATTTCTGAAAATGTATGTTTTGTTATTTGACCAAAAGTTTGGACGAGTAGAAGTCCAGTCTGGACGAGTAGATTTTTATGTTCTCTCGTCCAGTGGGACGAGTCAGAAAATAAAACTTTGTCGAGGCCTGCATTGGAGCAATGTGTGTGTGAAATCTGAAGCAGATCTGAGCAAGGAAACAGAAATTATAAGCCAGTTAGTTACCCGAGCGTTAAGGTTTTCGAACGCACCAAGTCTGTGACATTGACCCTGGGCTTAGCAGGGGCAGGACGAATCTGGGATTTGTCACAGGGCGGTAGAGGACCATTGGAGTAATGTGTGTGTGAAATGTGGAGCAGACTCGAGCAAGGAAACAGAAATTATAAGCCATTTACCCGAGCGTTAAGGTTTCGAACGCACCAAGACTGTGACCTTGACCCTGTGTTTAGCGGGGGCGGGAAGAATGTGGATTTGTCACAGGGTGGTAGAGGACCATGGAGCAATGCGTGTGTGAAATGTGAAGCAGATCAGAACAAGGAAACAGAAATTATAATCCATTTACCCGAGCGTTAAGGTTTCAAATGTCTCGCCTTGTTCCGCCTTGACTTTGACCCCGAGAATAGTCCTATATTCATCTACATATCATAGTAAAGGTATGTATAAAGTTTGATGACTGTAGCTGATAAGGAGTTGAAGTAATGACCGTAACACGAAAACTTAACATTGAATGATGACACCGCCACCGCTAAATTTGAAAATCAATGCGTATTTTCACATTGCTTCGAGTATTTTGTACTCCCACTTCTGATAATTAATGCATATTTTGCATAAAACATGCCAATAGGCACCTTATCTGGAGCTCTGCACAAGATATCACTAAGTCCCATATTTACCATTACTGATGTAGCAAATAATGTATACTGAAACAACTAGATGGCCGCGGCCAGCAAGTCGCACCCGTCAAGGCTTTGCTACTACATGTATACCGAAAAACTTTAACCAAACATTTTAACCCGGACACCCGTACGTAAGTACGGATGGACATACGCCAATGTGCCGACTACATCGCGCTGTCCGCAAGCGGCTGGCCACGGCCTACATGTCGGGCCCGCCAATAGTACTAAACACGCTTTGATAGTGTATCAATGTGCTGAAAATATCGCGCTGTCTGCAAGCGGCGCCCGACAAAACATAGAATGAGAATATGGATGATGATAAAGACACATGTGAAGTTTCAAGTGAATTGGCGAAGCGGTTTCAGCAACATATTGTTCTTAAAATTATTAACCTAAATCCAAAAAATTTCAAAGAAATTTGACCTTGACATTGGGCACGGCAGCCACATGTGTGGGGCATAGAATGAAAATATGGATCATGATAAAAACCCATGCCGAGGCTTTGTTAGTATACAAAAAAAAAGTAAACCAACGAGATGACCGCGACCCGCGTATTGCGCCCGCCGAGGTTTTGATAGTACATGTATACCGAAAAACTTTAACCAACTGGATTGGTCAGTAAGCGAGGCTTACGGAATACACCCCGCGTGGGCTTGTGACCTTGACTTTGGGCTTAGCGGGGGCGGCACGAACGTAAATTTGTCACAGTGTGGTAGGGGTCCATTGGAGCAATGCATGTGTGAAATGTGAAGCAGATTCGAGCAAGGAAATAGAAGTTATAACCAATTTCTCTGATGTTAAGTTTTGTAAAAAGACTAAGTATGTGACCTTGACCTCGAGATCAGCGGGGGCTGGATGGTCATGGATTTGTCACAGCATGATAGTACAACCTTAGAGGAATGCACACTTGAAATATTAAGAATTTTCAAATAAGGAAATAGAAGTTATAACTTATTTCTCTGATGTTAAATTTTGTAAAGAGACCAAGTATTTGACCTTGACCTTGGGATCAGCGGGGGTTGGACGGTCGTGTATTTGATGCAGTATGGTAGTAGAGCCTTACAGGAATGCATGTGTGAAATATTAAGCATTTTAGATGAAGGAAATAGAAGTTATAACTTATTTCTCTGATGTTAAGTTTTGTAAAGAGACCAAGTATTTGACCTTGACCTTGGGATCAGCGGGTGTTGGACGGTCGTGGATTTGGCACAGCATGGTAGTGGAGCCTTACAGGAATGCATGTGTGAACTATTAAGCATTTTAGATGAAGGAAATAGAAGTTATAACAATATTTCTTTGATGTTAAGTTTAGTGACGGACGGACGCACAAACGGACAACCCGACTCCATTATACCCCCCCAACAACTCGTTGCGGGGGGTATAATTACTAATTCCTTATCTGGAGCCCTGCCTTAGCATGCTCCCAAACAACTACCTGGTTGAGGAAACTTAATCAGATCACACTCCCAAGGTGCATGATCACGTGGTTAGAACAACAACAACAATGGCTGCAAGTGTTGAAAGCACGCCCTCTCCAAAGTAAGTGTTATTTGATGGTTTCCTTAATATGCAACAGATTTTGATGAAATACGGCGCAGCAAGCCCGTCTTCATGAGCTGCATTTGGTGGTATCGGTACTTCGGCACATACTTGTGTCTTTTTGCGACAAATCGATTTCCAATTCAGTATTACAGTAAACACGGAAATCGATTATTCACAAAAAATGACAGAAGTTTGGGCCAAAGTACCGAGACCACCAAATGCAGCTTAACAAGACGAACTTGCTGCGCCATATTTCACCAAAATCCGCTACATAATACGGACAATATAAAAGAATACGTAACTTGAATCGAGGCGCTTCTGGAAGTTTCAGTAATTGTTGTTGTGACCATGTGATCATGCACCTTGACTCCCTGCTACGTGTTATTCACATTTGTATGGCAACACCCAGGAGTAGAGCCATAATTTCACTAACTGATTAATTAACCCTTTCAACACCACAGGCCTGTATAGTGGTATTGGCAAACAGTGTAGATCCTGATGAGACGGCTCGTGACGAAAAAACACCGCCTTTTCATAAATGGACTAGTCTGAAAATAATTTTGTGACGATTGGATTGGTTGCAAAATTGACATATCAAAATCCATCCCAGTTACTTAGAGGTGAAAGGGTTAATAGTTACCCCTTGATTATGAAGCTGTGAAAGTTTGTTGGTCCTAGGTGGTACAGTAACAAATAAATGGACTCTAACACGAAAACTTAAATTGATTGTGGAGGCCGCCCGCCACCCACCCGCCCGCCCGCCCACCCGCCCGCCCGCCGCCCGGCTTTCGCCAATCCAATAGCCTGGATTTTTTTCCCAAAAAAACCTGGCTAAAAATGTAGACAAGAGTGCCGCAAGTCACAAAATACGCCCGTCAAATATGGGCCAGACAGAGAAGATGCAGAAATGTGAAGCTGTCACCAAGGCAAGAAACATTAATGAGAATTTGAAAGTCTATAGCATTATTTCTTCATCTCGTTGTGCTAAACATGTATACTAATTTAGGCAGAGATAGAAAAGTAGAGTGTAAAGTAGAAATGATAGGGAATTGGATACAATAATGTAGAAAAAATCTCTAAGTGAAAAAGGTGATATTTTTGTTAAAAAATAAGTTTTCGGCATAAAAACACCAAGGTGCACATCTTCAGTATGTGTAGAAGACGTGTGTATAGTTTCAGAACGATCGACTGAACGGTTTCGGAGGAGTTCTGTACACAAACTCTGTACCATATATAGAATTATATAGAAAAATGTAGAAAAAATGGGTAAGTTAAAAAGGTGATATTTTTGTTAAAAAATATTTTTTCGGCATAAAAACACCAAGGTGCACATCTTCAATATGTGTAGAAGACGTGTGTATAGTTTCAAAATGATCGACTGAACAGTTTCGGAGGAGTTCTGTACACAAACTCTGTACCGTATATAGAATTGTATAGAAAAATGTAGAAACAAGAAACGAGGCAAAGCCACGAAGGCCAGGTTTTTTCCAAACATAGACACTTGGATAACATAATTATACCCACTTTTTGTAGACTAGATGGCCGTGGCCTGCATGTCGCGCCTTGGGGCGAGGCATGGACACTAAAAAAATAGATATAGTAGATGGAAAAACTTTAACCAAAAAACTTTAACCGGACACACGGATGTACGGACGGACGGACATATGCCAAAATGCCGACGATATCAGAGGAGTTGTGTACACAAACTATGCACTTTTTCTGTCCTCGCCCGCCCGCCCCGCTGTTAAACATAATACGTATCGTTTTTTAAAAACGGTCATATAATAACATGCAATCACACACAGCACAATTGTCAAATTGTCAGCCATATAAGATGCGCCATGTGATTAGGCGAACTTTCGATGTCATTCACCGAACATATCACAGTTTCTGAAAATATATTTTCACAAATGTTCTTCATGTTCTTAGGTACAACATGACGTGTCTCGTATATGGAACGTAAAACATGAAACACCTACTCAAGGTCTTCTGCTCGCTGCGGTTAATGTTAAGATCGCAATTGTTGTCCCGTAATATATGGTCCCAGGACGGATAGCCACTCTTGGGGTGTACTTTATTCATTTCAATAGAAAGACTGTCGAAGACAGGCGCCTTCAGTTTTCCAATGCGTGCACCTGAAATGGTAACTAATGGTTACGGCAGAGCTCCAGATAGGGAGTTGGGAATTAGGTACAATTACTGCATACCGTAATAACCCTAAATATCAAGAAACCAACTTTTCTTAGAAATATAAATACAGTCGAACCTCCCCGAACGGCCACCTCTCTACAACAACACCCTCTCTATAACAGCTGCTATGTTATATCCCAAATGGATGATTTCCTCTATATTTAACCATTAGACTGCTGTGCACAAAAATTGTCGTCTGATGTTGCTTTTGCATTTTTTCTCAATAAAAACATGTTTTGACAGCACTTCAGAATCATTTCCATTGGAAATGATTCTAAAATGCTGTCAAAACATGTATTTGATGATAATTATCAAAGAAAATAAATAACAAGAGTTGTCAGAAGACAACGAAGCTCGCCTGTTGGCAGCCTTCACTCAAACTTGGCACAGTTGCATAAAAAAACATGAATATTATATAACTTGACCTTGGGTTAAGGGGTGTGCGGTGGACCTTGACATTGGGGTCAGTGGTGCAAGGTGGGTCGTGGGTTTGCTATAGCATAATATAGCATATTAAGATGAATGCATGTATGAAATATCAATGCGCTCCCTGAAAACAAAAGCAAAACAAAATTTAACCCAACGTTAAGTTTATGAACGCACTAAGTTGGTGATTTTCTACAGCATGATAGGTATTCACATGAGGAATGCATGTATGAATATGCTAAGTTTGTGACCTTGCCCTTGGGAAAAGGGGTGGGGGGGGGCGTTGGTCATGGATTTGATGTAGCACAATAGAGGATCATCAGATGAATGCATGTATGAAATATCAAAGCGTTCCCTGTAAAGAAGTTACACAACATTTACCCCAACGTTAAGTTGATGAACATGCTAAGTGACCTTGACCTTGGGGTGAGGGTTGGGTGGTGGGTTGTGGATTTGCTACAGCATGATAGAGGGTCATCTGAGGAATGCATGTATGAAATATCAAGGTGTTCCATGAAAGGAAACAGATGTTAGAAGACATTTACCCCAACGTTAAGTTTATGAATGTGTTAAGTTTGTGACCTTGACCTTGGGGTAAGGGATGGGCGGTGGGTCGTGGATTTGCTATAGCATGATAGAGTATCATCAGATGAATCCATGTATGAAAGATGAAGGCGTTCCCTGTAAATAAACAGAAGTTACACAACATGTACCCCAACATTAAGTTTATGACCTTGACCTTCGGGTAAGGGTTGGGTGATGGATCATAGATTTGCTACAGCATGATAGAGGGTCATCAGATGAATGCATGTATGACATATGAAGACATTCCCTGTAAATAAACAGAAGTTACACAACATTTACCCCAACATTAAGTTTATGAACATGCTAAGTGACTTTGACCTTGGGGTAAGGGTTGGGTGGTGGGTCATGGATTTGCTACAGCATGTAGAGGTCATCTGAGGAATGCATGTATGCAATAACAAGGTGTTCCATGAAAGGAAACAGAAGTTATAAAAATCAGACGATAAAATTAAATTCAGCATTAACCTCCCTACAACAGCCACCTCTTTATAACAGCCAGTTTTGCGTCTTCCCATGGGTGGCTGTTGTAGAGAGGTTGCACTGTAGTTTTTTCCCCAAAACAAATTGTACCAAAATACACAGTTATTGTGATAAACCAGTACAACCATATTCAAGCGTGTACGCAGGAATTTATAAGGGTGGGTACGTTATCGACAGCAGTAAGGCCGGAATTGCTAAACAATATTCTACACATCCATGGACAGACTTCGGCGAATTAAGGGGGGTGCGTACGGGTCAGATATTACCACAATAACCCTACATTCAGACACCGTTTGTTTTGGAATTGTACCCAAATACGCTGTCATTGTGATAAACCAGTACAACCAGATTAACTGGAAAATATTGGGACACTCTTTGTTGTGGGACAATCTATACCGATCCCAGGTTTGGAATCACCAGATGGCCTGCATGTCGAGCCCGTGTGATGTCAGTGTAAGATATATATAAAGTAACAACAGATACATTGAAACACATGAACTGGCATCGTTAAACGAAGCTAATCCCCTCGCTGGCAGCCTTGATAATACCAGATGGCCGCGGCCCGCATGTCGAGCCCGCCGAGGTATTTGATGGTCTCAGAGTGTATTTATTTGATACTTGAATTAAGGGCTTTGGAGATATAAGGTATGTAAAAGCTTTAACACAAATTTTAATTCCATTTGGCCTTGATCTTGGGCATGTGGGCCCGTTGGAAGTAAATTGGAGTAACAATTGTGGAGATATAAGGCATGTAAAAACTTTTCAAAACGCAGATTTTATAATAACCCAAACTTCTAAGTCATTTAGCCTTGACCTTGGGGCACAGGGGCTGCATGAGTGGGACACAGACTGAATATATGGATGATGACCAATAAGCATACACAGTTTCAAGCAAATCCAACTTACGGTTACAGAGATAGTAGGTATGTGAAAACTTTAACACAAATTTTGACAAAAATTTATTGGACCTTGACCTAGATGAGTGAGTGGGACAGGGCAGTAGAAGACCATTGGAGCAATGCATGTGTGAAATGTGAAGCAGATCCAAGCAAGGAAACAGAAATTATAAGCCATTTACCCGAGCGTTTAGGTTTCGGGACGGACGTACGTACGGACGCCGGTAACACTATATGCCCCCATATAAAAAAGTCCTCAGTGACCTCTTGGCCAGTCGTATGCAAAACAAAGTACCATCCCTAGACCCACATTGTGGCCAAATATTATCAAAATCAGTGAATCAGTTGACGAGTTATGGAAAACAAATATAACATTTTTGCCTTACAAACAAGGTGAACTTCAACCTCAGTTGACCTTGGGCACAGTGGCTGCATGCATGGGACAGAGAATGAATATGGATGATGACCAATAAGAATACAGAGTTTCAAGCCAATCCGACTTACGGTTAAACAGAGAAAGTAGGTACCTGAAAACAGAAAACCTGAAAAATGCAAATTTTGACAAAAACTTTAATGCAAACTTCTATGTGAAAAGTTTAACGCAAATTTGGACAAACACTTTAACGCAAACTTCTAAGTCATTTAACCTTGACATTGGGGCACAGGGGCCGCATGAGTGGGACACAGAATGAATATATGGATGATGACCAATAAGTATACAAAGTTTCAAGCAAATCGGACTTATGGTCACGGGTTGTTTTTTATCCCGTCAACACAATGCGTATGTGCCGTGAAACACGGTGCCGTGAAACATTTTTGATATCCAGTCAATACAATTTTTGCATTTTACAGCCATTTGAAGGTGTTGACGGGATAAATAGAATAGTAGGGTAGTGCCGTGAATGGGAAAAAATATCTGGCGCGGCACGGAAACGGGATGTGCTCGGCAGAGCCTCGCCCATCCCGTTTCCGAGCCTTGCCAGATATTTTTTCCCATTCACGGCACTAACCTACTATTCTCTATCTATTTTCCTTATTTCTGAACCAAAGTATATGTTGCGACCACTCATTTGAACCGTCTCGGCGAGACGGTTCAAATGGTGGTCACAACATATACTTCTGATGAGAAATAAAGAAATTCTTGAGCCTTGCCGGATATTTTTTCCCATTCACGGCACTGACCTACTATTCTCTATATAATCATGGTGCATTAGGCTTAAAATCACATTATGACCCGTTTACTACCACACAGTACCTTGTTATATCAACGCCATCTTTCCAAAAAAAAGAGAGTGCCACCTGAATTTTGTCCACATTTGAGCAGCTTCATCACACACATTAAGAACTTTAGGGCACTGTTGAGAACACAACCCTAAGGAGTTCAAATAAAAAAAATCCTGTAAGGTTTTGTAAATTTTCTTTGTCGTAAGCCTGCGTGGTAGACAGTAGGGTAATTTCCGTAAAAAAATGTCCATTCTGAATAGGGTGTTGTGAAAGCAGTGTTAAGCATGAGTCAGGTAAAAAATGAAAGTCTTAAAAACACACTCAACTATTGCACATATAAAACCAACGATCATTCACCCTGCTGCCACACATGTTTTATGATGCCGGGTGTTCCAATACTCCCAATTGGGGATTCCGTCAAAAAATGTCCTTTCCGAAAATCATGTTATTAGCTCATTACTCCTTAACAAACAGAAACAGGTGAACTCCTAATAGTGTCAATAGTAGTACTTATCATGTTGAATATTTAGCATATTGCAGATCTTGGTGATCTCTGAATGTTCACCTTGGATTAGTACGTCAAACAAATTGTCCTTTCCGAACAAAAAGGATGCAATTCATTATCATCATATGAGGTGTACATCTGTTTCTCAACAGATTGGCGTTTATTTAGGTCTGTGTAGATTATAGCATGAAAAGTAACATTTTCCTTTATCAGTCAGGTAGCTGATGTATTTTTTATACAGTTCAAACTATTACAAATATATATTGTACCATTATGTTTAATAATATTTTGAAATTCAAAGATATGTTTCATCATGCTTTTTGATTCTGAAGTATCTGGAGTTCTGGACACTCCCTATATACTTTCAACTATGCAACTGCTGCCTAGAGCATGATTTAATCCATCAAATCCTGATCATGAGGTCAATACCCTGAAATGTCGGAGAAGGACAAAAAATTTGACACATTCAACTTTGTTCATGAAAACTGTAGTTTCCTGTCTGTTGTAGAGATACTGGTAGGCTTAGGTCAGGCCCGTACGCAGGGGGGGGTGCGACGGGTGCGTACGCACCCCCCTAAATTCGCCGAGGTCCGCTATTTTTCAAACAGTAATCTCAACAAATCTTGAAATGCATTAACATACAGGTAATTTGCATGAAAATGTCACAATTTACCACCGTTGAAATCCGAATTTAAATGACATAAAATGCAGGAGAGTGCATTTCAGGCCATCTAGGTTTAAAAAATTTCAGGGGGCACCCCCCAATAGAAAATCCTGCGTACGGGCCTGTAGATGCTCTAGTACTCACAGAGGAACACATACCTCCACTACTGCATGACACCTGGTGGTTTAGAACATGCATAACCTGCTACTAATGCTTACCCAAATAAAGCTGCCTAGATCCTTTCTTGCAAAACCTCTTTGGTGGTGGTTCTGCTGATTACAGCAGGATAAGGCGTGCAACCTGGTTCTAGAGATGCTCATTGTTTTAATTCGCAAAAGATATAAAGTGAGGAGCATTTTAGAACCAGATAAAGATACACACTTGATACTACATTAACCAGTGTTTCTTTTTAGATCCTAGTTTGTCACTAACACTTGTGTAGACTTAGAATGTCGGGAATACTAACAGTAAAGTTACCATTCCATCTGAGAAGGCGAAAACCTGGCTGTCCGGAATATGAAATTCGTAAAAGAATGGCACACAATGGTCGGATTAGTGTGAAATTTGTGTTATTTGATACATGTATATAAATGATGAATACATAAGCGTATCGCGAAAACAGAACCTGGTTACATCTCCTTCAAGGTATTACAGTGTTTATTGTGATTATATAGAAGCGTGCAATACAGACCATATCTTGTAATAAAGATTTTGAAGCGTTTCAAATGAGTCATCTTTGTGTCTTATCTGCAGCAAAGCGGTAGTCAATGGTAACATGAATCGCTGAACGGAATTACGTCACTGCTGGCATGTTTTTTGATAGATCGGTAAAAGAATTGTATCACTACTAGTGGCCTTTTCCAGATATAGTCGAGTTAAATTTAGCATGGCAATTCCTTGGCTTAATGTTTACGACATCGAATACTGACATTCAAATGTGATAATGAGCGGACGATCACATGTTTATGACCAAGAACAAGTTGTGACTGTATTCATACAATGTCACTTGATATTTCGACTGTTTTTGTGAAATGCTCCTTCAGAGGTACCATCTGAGACTCGGCCACTTTAACCCTTTCACCGATTTGAATAATATGTGTGTCTGTGGATGGTGCTTTGTTTCGCATGCAACCCACATCTGAACATCTAAGGTCAAGGTCACTGAGAACTTAGATTAATTTCATTATCAAGGCTGGTCGCTAGGGAATTAGGTAAGTGAAATTTGAGCTAGTGATGACGCCCTTGTTATATATCGAGGTATATTATTTCACTCGCTTGAAGAATCATGTATTATTTTTCCATAATATGAGACATAGACACCTAGATCAAGGCTACAAACTTGTTGTCACTTTCACATGTTAACAGAGAGCTTGTCCCAGGGAGATTGTCTTTCATTTCCCTTTGTCACAAGTTTTTCTTTGAGCTTGTGTCCTCAATGTACAATGTAGATACCAGTAGTAACTAGAACAGCACCAACAACAAGGTGAATGTGACATTGAGTTCATGTGTTAAAAAATTGTGATATTTTTAGATGGCGGTCATCTTGGATTAAGCAATGACTCTCATTTTACCAAATTTGAAAATCCTATGTCTTGGTTACCGTAACTTCTATTGTTTTCAAAATTGGCATGGAGATGGAGCCCTGGGTATGTTTATATGTAAATTATAAAACACCTACTGTAACTGCTCTGTGTAATACAGTATACATTACTTCATGTAGTCAATTTACCTACATAAGCAATTAAGATATTACAATTTAATTTTATACCAACAAACATGTTAAGTAATTGGAAAACAATGTTGTATTTTTACTTTATGATATCTGTAGTACAAATGAAGTCAACAAGATGTTGACTAGACGGTCATTTGTATGATTGTTAGCAGGATTGAAAAATGTTATCCTGTTATAGAATTTCATTATATTTAACAATTAAAATCTCATATTTTTTTGTTAGAGTTACCTGGGTGCATGAAATTGTACAAATATTGTAAATTTGATATATCCACTATCAAAAATAAACAATATTGATCGAAACAAAACACGGCTATTTTTGACAAAAACCTCTAAGCCATTGGACCTTGACGTTGGGGCGCAGGTGCCGCATGAGTGGGACACAGAATGAATATATGGATGATGACCAATAAGCATACAAAGTTTCAAGCAAATCTGACTTACGGTTACAGAGATAGTAGGTACAGGGTGTCTCAGAATATCTGATACCATTTGCAGGTGGATTATTTATTTCATCGAGAACAATGCAGTAATAATGAACACAACATGTTATTGTACACATAATAAAGTTTTTTCTGACATATAATACATACACATTTTCCACCTTACATGAACATATTTTCTAGTTCATATCTATAGTATATGTTCAAGATGACGTCCTTTTTGTGAGATGACAACGTCTAAACGTTCCCTAAAATTTCTGACGACAGATTCACACGTTCCTGTAGTGATTTTCCTCATTTCCCTGTGAATGGCCGTTTTCAGTTCATCTAGGTTGTTTGGTAAGGGGTTGTAAACTCTGTCTTTTAAATATCCCCAGAGATAGAAATCAAGAGGGCTCAGGTCCGGAGAATGGGGCGGCCACTCATTTTTCTTCTTGAATGAAACAAAGTTGTCTCCGAATTTCTGTTCAAGCCACGCAATGACGCGTAGTGCTGTGTGCGGGGTTGCACCGTCCTGCTGAAACCACATGCGACTGATGTCTATTCCTTTCCTGCGTAAGGCCGGCATAAATTTACTCCTTAGGATATTCAAATAACGTTCGCTGTTGATGGTTTCAACATCCCCAAACTCATCCTCGAAGAAGAATGGTCCGATTATTCCCTTAGAACTTATTGCTGCCCATACGGTAAGTTTCTCGCCATGTAAGGGTTTCTCAATATAAATGTTTGGTTTTTCACTGCCCCAATAACGACAGTTTTTCTTGTTTACCTGCGCATTTAAATAAAAATGAGCTTCATCCGAGAACCATAGCACATCTGTGATTTCGAGATGTTCCTTCATCCAATTAGCAAACCGTAGTCTACTTGAAATATCCGAGTCTTTAAGGTGCTGCATAATTGATATGGTGTATGGAGTCAACTTCAAATCATACCTTAGCATTCTATGAACACTTGCACGACTAGGATTGTTGGTAATGTCACTCATTATTTTTCTAACAGATCTCTGTGGTGTTTCTTCAATCACATGCCTGACTTCTTCGATACTCTCTGAACTTCTGACAGATTTTGGCCTTCCACTATTGCCGTGTCGTCCATCGAGAACTGATCCAGTTTGCTCAAACCGCTTCACTGTTCTATGTACTTGCAACTTTGTAAGCCTCTCCTGGTCAGGATGTCTTCTCTGCATCTCTCTTATTACTGTTATCGGTGAAAAACTGGAATAATACAGCTTAACAACTTCGGCGGTCATTGTTTGTGGCGACGCCATCTTGGATAAACAATCAGTTACGTCATGACGTCAACATTTTCCCGTAATTTCTAAGCAAACAAAACTTTATTATATCATCTTCAGTTTGATATATAAAACATCAAAATTGATTCATAGATAAAATTTTAACAGCCACTTGTAATGGTATCAGATATTCAGAGAAAAGTCATTTGACCGTGACCTTGGGCACAGGGGTTGCATGAGTGGGATACAGAATGAATATATGGATGATGACTAATAAGCATATGAAGTTTCAAGTCAATGTGACTTAGGATTACAGAGATATAAGGTATTTAAAAACTTTAACGCAGATTTCCGACGCACAGACACCCGGACATCATTGTAATCAATGTCTCGCTTTCCGCAAGCGGGCTCGACAAAAACCAAATAGAAATGGCAAACTTACACCAATTTCCCTCAATCACCACCAGACAACCATTACTAGGCGTCTCCGATGCTTCATCTGCGTCTCTTACTTTGGTTATGTCGGGCGTACTGAATATATGTCCATATGATAATACGTCCCATTCTTTTAACACTTACAATGAAGAAATAATTTTGTCGTCTGCTGTTAATTTTCTATTTTCAACTTTTCGATGGAAAGAATGGAAGAAATTAGTGTGCATAAAAAACAAAAGGAGATAACTCAAAAATTAGTAAAGTAAGAGTTGTCATTCTTGCATGTGACACACATTTTGGTTGTGGTCTATGCATGTGTGAAGCTTCATGAAAATATTCCAAAGGGTGTTTTAGTTATGCTCCGGACAAGAAATCAGTGTGTGAAAAAACAAAGAGAGATAACTAAAAAATTAGAGAGGCAAGAGTTGTCATTCTTGTGTGCAACACACATTTGGGCCGTGGTCTATGCACATGTGAGGTTTCATGAAAATATTCCAAAGGGTGTTCGAGTTATGCTCCGGACAAGACATTAGTTAGCAAACAAGAGGGCCATGATGGCCCTAATTCGCTCACCTGACTCCATGAACACTAGAGGAGAATGTGACATTGAGTTTGTATGTGTTTTAAAAAAAAATTGCTATTTTTAGATGGCGGTCATCTTGGATTAAGCGATGACTCTCATTTTACCAAATCTGAAAATGCTTCACCCAAGGATCTTAACTTACTATGAAGTTTGGCCAGCATCGGCCATGTGGTTCCCGAGAAAAAAAAAGGTTCAAAATCTCGAATTTGGTGGCCATCATGGCCATCATATTCCAAAGGGTTAGCTTATTACCGCTCAGGTGAGCTAAAAAGACAAAGAGAGACAACTAAACAATCAGTGAGGCAAGACTTGTCATTCTTAGGCGTGACACACCTTTGGGTCATGGTCTATGCATGTGTGAAGTTTCATGAAAATATTCCAAAGGGTATTCGAGTTGTGCTCTGGACAAGAAGTGTCACGGTAGATGTTACTGGCATAGTGTCCCCAGATTTTCGTGCTTGGATACAATAAGCATGACAAACTAATTAACCCTTTCAACACCACAGGCCTGTGTAGTTGTATTGGCAAAACGTGTAGATCCTGATAAGACGGCTCGTGACGAGCCATCTCATCAGGATCTGCACTTTTTGGAAGTCATTTTCACAAAAATACCCCCTTTTCATAAATGGACTAGTCTGAAAATCATTTTGTGACAATTGGATTGGGTGCAAAATTAACATATCAAAATCCATTCCAGTTACTTAGGGGTGAAAGGGTTAATTCATATTCTGGCAAAATATTCCCTACCTGCATTCCTCTTGTCTATGGGAGAAACAGTTGTAGAATGTGTGTTGATTGGTGAAGCCGCTCCTTCAGAGATGTTTTCATTGGCTACTGGAGGAATGTTAGCTTGTTGCTGATTGGGTTGAATGGGTTGTCTACCCTGACTGACTGGCAAGGGCAGGGCTGGATTCTGATTGGCTAATGGTGGTGGTGATGATCTATGAGGATTAGCTGGTCCCTGATAGCGTAATTGTGATACTCGGCCATCATTGGCTGGTGAGTAGTTAGCTGTCATCGGATTAGTCAACTCATGTGCACAAACTTGTGGTGAGAATTGTTGATTGGTTGGTAAATCAATGGCTAACATCTGATTGGGCCCCTCATTTGCAAAAACTTGTGGAGGTGGCTGTCGATTGGTTGGTTCTGCTCGTTGATTGTCTACATTTTCATCTGCCTGAAGAAAAGATTGATTTTCAAAAGGTTATCGAACATGAAAAATCATGAGTAGTCTCTATTAGAACATCTTCACGGGCATCATTGCCATTAGAATAGGAGGAATTTGTCAGTCTGAAATCACATTGCTTAGTTCAATTTGACAATCTGACATCACGTTGATTAGTTCTATTTGTAAGTCTGACATCACGTTGCTTAGTTAGTTCAATTTGTCATTCTGACATCACATTGCTTAGTTTAGTTCAATTTGCCAGTCTGACATCATGTTGCTTAGTTTAGTTCAATTTGCCAGTCTGACATCACGTTGCTAACTTAATTCAATTTGTCAGTCTGACATCACGTTGCTTAGTTTAGTTCAATTTGTCAGTCGGACATCACATTGCTAAGTTCAGTTTAATCTGCCAGCCTGACATCATGTTGCTTAGTAAGTTCAATTTGTCAGACTGACATCACGTTGCTTAGTTAGTTCAGTTTGACAGTCTGACATCACATTGCTTAGTTAGTTCAGTTTGACAGTCTGACATCACATTGCTTAGTTAGTTCAAATTGTCAGTCTGACATCACGTTGCTTAGTTAGTTCAATTTGTCAGTCTCGACATCACGTTGCTTAGTTTAGTTCAATTTGTCAGTCTGACATCATGTTGCTTAGTTAGTTCAATTCATCAATCTGACATCACGTTGTTTAGTTAGTTCAATTTATCAGTCTGATATCACGTTGCTTAGTTTAGTTCAATTTGTCAGTCTGACATCATGTTGCTTAGTTAGTTCAATTTGTCAGTCTGACATTACGTTGCTTAGTTTAGTTCAATTTGTCAGTCTGACATCATGTTGCTTAGTTAGTTCAGTTTGCCAGTCTCACATCACATTGCTTAGTTAGTTAAATTTGTAAGTCGGACATCATGTTGCTTAGTTAGTTCAATTTGCCAATCTGACATCACGTTGCTTATTTAGTTCAATTTCTCAGTCTGACATCACGTTGCTTAGTTTAGTTCAATTTGTCAGTCTGACATCATGTTGCTTAGTTAGTTCAATTCGTCAGTCTGACATCACGTTGCTTAGTTAGTTCAATTTATCAGTCTGACATCACGTTGCTTAGTTTAGTTCAATTTGTCAGTCTGACATCATGTTGCTTAGTTAGTTCAATTTATCAGTCTGACATCACGTTGCTTAGTTTAGTTCAATTTGTCAGTCTGACATCACGTTACTTAGTTAGTTCAATTTATCAGTCTGACATCACGTTGCTTAGTTTAGTTCAATTTATCAGTCTGACATCACGTTGCTTAGTTTAGTTCAATTTGTCAGTCTGACATCATGTTGCTTAGTTTAGTTCAATTTGTCAGTCTGACATCATGTTGCTTAGTTAGTTCAATTTATCAGTCTGACATCACGATGCTTAGTTTAGTTCAATTTGTCAGTCTGATATCATGTTGCTTAGTTAGTTCAATTTGTCAGTCTGACATCATGTTGCTTAGTTTAGTTCAATTTGTCAGTATGACATCATGTTGCTTAGTTAGTTCAGTTTGCCAATCTCACATCACGTTGCTTAGTTAGTTAAATTTGTCAGTCTCACATCATGTTGCTTAGTTAGTTCAATTTGCCAATCTGACATCACGTTGCTTAGTTTAGTTCAATTTGTCAGTCTGACATCATGTTGCTTAGTTAGTTCAATTTGTCAGTCTGACATCATGTTGCTTAGCTTAGTTCACTTTGTCAGTATGACATCATGTTGCTTAGTTAGTTCAGTTTGCCAGTCTCACATCACGTTGCTTAGTTAGTTAAATTTGTCAGTCTGACATCATCATGTTGCTTAGTTAGTTCAATTTGCCAATCTGACATCACATTGCTTAGTTTAGTTCAATTTGTCAGTCTGACATCACCTTACTTAATTAGTTCAATTTGCCAATCTGACATCATGTTGCTTAGTTTAGTTCAATTTGTCAGTCTGACATCACGTTGAGTAGTTCAGTTCAATTTGTCAATCTGATATCACATTGCTTAGTTAGTTCAACTTCCCAGTCTGACATCACGTTGCTTAGTTTAGTTCAATTTGTCAGTTTGACATCACGTTGCTTAGTTCAGTTCAATTTGTCAGTCTGACATCATGTTGCTTAGTTAGTTCAATTAGTCAGTCGGACATTACATTGCTTAGTTTAGTTCAATTTGTCAGTCTGACATCATGTTGCTTAGTTAGTTCAATTTGTCAGTCTGACATTACGTTGCTTAGTTTAGTTCAATTTGTCAGTCTGACATCATGTTTCTTAGTTAGTTCAGTTTGCCAGTCTTACATCACGTTGCTTAGTTAGTTAAATTTGTCAGTCTGACATCATGTTGTTTAGTTAGTTCAATTTACCAATCTGACATCACATTGCTTATTTAGTTAAATTTGCCAGTCTCACATCATGTTGCTTAGTTAGTTCAATTTGCCAATCTGACATCACGTTGCTTAGTTTAGTTCAATTTGTCAGTCTAACATCACCTTACTTAATTAGTTCAATTTGCCAATCTGACATCATGTTGCTTAGTTTAGTTCAATTTGTCAGTCTGACATCACGTAGCTTAGTTTAGTTCAATTTCCCAGTCTGACATCACGTTGAGTAGTTCAGTTCAAATTGTCAGTCTGATATCACGTTGCTTAGTTAGTTCAACTTCCCAGTCTGACATCACGTTGCTTAGTTTAGTTCAATTTGTCAGTCTGACATCACGTTGCTTAGTTAGTTCAGTCAGCCATTCGGACATCACGCTGCTTAGTTGAGTTCAAGGTGCCATTCGGACATCACGTTGCTAAGTTTAGTTCAATTTGCCACGCTGACATCATGTTGCTTATTTAATTCAGTTTGCCAGTCTGACATCACATTGCTTAGTTAGTTCAATTCGTGAGTCTGACATCATGTTGCTTATTTAGTTTAATTTTTCAGACTGACATCATGTTGCTTAGTTAGTTCAGTATGCCAGTCTGACATCACGTTGCTTAGTTAGTTCAATTCGTCAGTCTAACATCATGTTGCTTAGTTAGTTCAATTTGTCAGTCTGACATCACGTTGCTATGTTTAGTTCAATTTGTCAGTCTGACATCATGTTGCTTAGTTAGTTCAATTCATCAGTCTGACATCACGTTGCTTAGTTAGTTCAATTTATCAGTCTGACATCACGTTGCTTAGTTTAGTTCAATTTGTCAGTCTGACATCATGTTGCTTAGTTAGTTCAGTTTGCCAGTCTCACATCACGTTGCTTAGTTAGTTAAATATATCTGTTTGGCATCATGTTGGTTAGTTAGTTCAATTTGTCAACCTGACATCACATTGCTTAGTTTAGTTCAATTTGTCAGTCTGACATCACGTTACTTAGTTAGTTCAATTTGCCAATCTGACATCACGTTGCTTAGTTTAGTTCAATTTGTCAGTCTGACATCACGTAGCTGAGTTTAGTTCAATTTCCCAGTCTGACATCACGTTGCGTAGCTCAGTTCAATTTGTCAGTCTGATATCATGTTGCTTAGTTAGTTCAATTTACCAGTCTGACATCACGTTGCTTAGTTTTTCAGTCTGCCATTCGGACATCACGCTGCTTAGTTCAGTTCAATGTTGCTTAGTTAGTTCAGTATGCCAGTCTGACATCACGTTGCTTAGTTAGTTCAATTCGTCAGTCTAACATCATGTTGCTTAGTTAGTTCAATTTGTCAGTCTGACATCACGTTGCTATGTTTAGTTCAATTTGTCAGTCTGACATCACGTTGCTTAGTTAGTTCAATTCGTCAGTCTGACATCACGTTTCTTAGTTAGTTCAATTTGTCAGTCTAACATCATGTTGCTTAGTTAGTTCAATTTGTCAGTCTGACATCACGTTGCTATGTTTAGTTCAATTTGTCAGTCTGACATCATGTTGCTTAGTTAGTTGAATTTGCCAGTCTGACATAACGTTGCTTAGTTAAGTTCAATTTTTCAGTCTGACATCATGTTGCTTAGTTAGTTCAGTTTGCCAGTCTCACATCACGTTGCTTAGTTAGTTAAATTTGTCAGTCAGACATCACATTCAATTTGTCAGTCTAACGTAACATTGCTTAGTTTGTTCAATTTGCCATTCGGACATCACACTGCTTAGTTTAGTTCAATATGCCAGTCTGACATCACGTTGCTTAGTCTAGTTCAATTTGTCAGTCGGACATCATGTTGCTTAGTTCAGTTTAATCTGTCAGTCTGACATCATGTTGCTTAGTTAGTTAAATTTGTCAGTCTGACATCACGTTGCTTAATTTGTTCAATTTGTCGGTCCGACATCACGTTCCTTAGTTTGTCAATTTGCCATTCGGATATCACACAGCTTAGTTTAGTTCAATTTGCCAGTCGGACATCACGTTGCTTAGTTTAGTTCAATTTGCCAGTCGGACATCACGTTGCTTGGTTTAGTTCAATGTGCCAAACTGATATCACGTTGCTTAGTTTGTTAAATTTGCCATTCAGACATCACTCAGCTTAGTTTAGTTCAATTTGCAAGTCGAACATCACGCAGCTCAGTTTGTTTAATTTTCCATTCAGACATCACGCTTCTTAGTTTAGTTCAATTTGCCAGTCGGACATCATGTTGATTAGTTGGCTTCAATGTGCCAGTCTGACATCACGTTGCTTAGTTTAGTTCAATGTGCCAGCCTGACATCACGTTGCTTAGTTAGTTCAATTTGCCAGTCTGACATCACATTGGTTAGTTTAGTTCAATTTGTCAGTCTGACATTCATGTTGCTTAGTTTAGTTCAATTTGTCAGTCTGACATCACATTGCTAAGTTTAGTTCAATTTGTCAGTCTGACATCACGTTTCTTAGTTAGTTCAATTTGTCAGTCTGACATCACGTTGCTTAGTTAGTTCAATTTGCCAGTCTGACATCACATTGCTTAGTTTAGTTCAATTTGTCAGTCTGACATCACGTTGCTTAGTTAGTTCAATTTGTCAATCTGACATCACGTTGCTTAGTTTAGTTCAATTTGTCAGTCGGACATCATGTGCTTAGTTCAATTTGTCAGTCTGAAATCACGTTGCTTAGTTTAGTTCAATTTGTCAGTCTGACATCACATTGGTTAGTTAGTTCAATTTGTCAGTCTGACGTAACGTTGCTTAGTTTAGTTCAATTTGTCAGTCGGACATCACGTTGTTCAGTTCAGTTTAATATGTCAGTCTGACATCATGTTGCTTAGTTAGTTCAATTTGTCAGACTGACACCACGTTGCTTAGTTAGTTCAATTTGCCAGTCTGACATCACGTTGCTTAGTTAGTTAAATTTTTCAGTCTGAAATCACGTTGCTTAATTTGTTAAATTTGTCGGTCCGACATCACGTTGCTTAGTTTGTCAATTTGTCATTTGGATATCACACTGCTTAGTTTAGTTCAATTTGCCAGTCGGACATCACGTTGCTTAGTTTAGTTCAATGTGTCAAACTGACATTACGTTGCTAAGTTTGTTCAATTTGCCATTCAGACATCACTCAGCTTAGTTTAGTTCAATTTGCAAGTCGAACATCACGCAGCTAAGTTTGTTTAATTTTCCATTCAGACATCACGCTTCTTAGTTTAGTTCAATTTGCCAGTCGGACATCATGTTGATTAGTTGGGTTCAATGTGCCAGTCTGACATCAAGTTGCTTAGTTTAGTTCAATGTGCCAGCCTGACATCACGTTGCTTAGTTAGTTCAATTTGTCAGTCTGACATCACGTTTCTTAGTTAGTTCAATTTGTCAGTCTGACATCATGTTGCTTAGTTAGTTCAATTTGCCAGTCGGACATCGCATTGCTTAGTTTAGTTCAATTTGTCAGTCTGACATCACGTTGCTTAGTTAGTTCAATTTGTCAGTCTGTCATCACGTTGCTTAGTTTAGTTCAATTTGTCAGTCGGACATCATGTGCTTAGTTCAATTTGTCTGTCTGAAATCACGTTGCTCAGTTTAGTTCAATTTGTCAGTCTGACATCACATTGGTTAGTTAGTTCAATTTGTCAGTCTGACGTAACGTTGCTTAGTTTAGTTCAATTTGTCAGTCTGACGTAACGTTGCTTAGTTTAGTTCAATTTGTCAGTCGGACATCACGTTGCTTAGTTCAGTTTAATCTGTCAGTCTGACATCACGTTGCTTAGTTAGTTCAATTTGCCAGTCTGAAATCACGTTGCTTAGTTTAGTTCAATTTGTCAGTCTGACATCACATTGGTTAGTTAGTTCAATTTGTCAGTCTGACGTAACGTTGCTTAGTTTAGTTCAATTTGTCAGTCGGACATCACGTTGCTTAGTTCAGTTTAATCTGTCAGTCTGACATCACGTTGCTTAGTTAGTTCAATTTGCCAGTCTGACATCACATTGCTTAGTTTAGTTCAATTTGTCAGTCTGACATTCATGTTGCTTAGTTTAGTTCAATTTGTCAGTCTGACATCACATTGCTAAGTTTAGTTCAATTTGTCAGTCTGACATCACGTTTCTTAGTTAGTTCAATTTGTCAGTCTGACATCACGTTGCTTAGTTAGTTCAATTTGCCAGTCTGACATCACATTGCTTAGTTTAGTTCAATTTGTCAGTCTGACATCACATTGCTTAGTTTAGTTCAATTTGTCAGTCTGACATCACGTTGCTTAGTTAGTTCAATTTGTCAGTCTGACATCACGTTGCTTAGTTAGTTCAATTTGTCAGTCTGAAATCACGATGCTTAGTTTAGTTCAATTTGTCAGTCGGACATCATGTGTTTAGTTCAATTTGTCAGTCTGAAATCACGTTGCTTAGTTTAGTTCAATTTGTCAGTCTGACATCATGTTGCTTAGTTTAGTTCAATTTGTCAGTCGGACATCATGTGTTTAGTTCAATTTGTCAGTCTGAAATCACGTTGCTTAGTTTAGTTCAATTTGTCAGTCTGACATCACATTGGTTAGTTAGTTCAATTTGTCAGTCTGACATCACGTTGCTTAGTTTAGTTCAATTTGTCAGTCTGACATCATGTTGCTTAGTTTAGTTCAATTTGTCAGTATGACATCATGTTGCTTAGTTCAGTTTGCCAGGTCTCCACATCACGTTGCTTAGTTAGTTACATTTGTCAGTCTCAAACAAAAATCATGTTGCTTAGTTAGTTTCAATTTGCATCTGACATCACATTGCTTAGTTTAGTTCAATTTGTCAGTCTGACATTCATTTGTTGCTTAGTTAGTTCAAAAAATTTGTCAGTCTGACATCATGTTGCTTAGTTTAGTTCAATTTGTCAGTATGACATCAGTTGCTTAGTTAGTTCAGATTGCCAGTCTACATCACGTTGCTTAGTTAGCCATTTGTCCAGGTATCACAATCATGTTGCTTAGTTAGTTCAATTTGCCAATATGACATCACGTTGCTTAGTTAGTCAATTTGTTCAGTCGACATCATGTTGCTTATTTAGTTCATTTATCAGTCTGACATCACGTTGCTTAGCTTAGTTCAATTTGTCAATCTGACATCATGTTGCTTGTTAAGTTCAATTTGTCAGTCTGAATCACGTTGCTTAGTTTAGTTCACTTTGTCTGTATGACATCATGTTGCTTAGTTTAGTTTCAGTTTGCAGTCTCACATTCACGTTGCTTAGTTAGATTAAAATTTGTCAGTCTGACATCATGTTGCTTAGTTAGTTCAATTTGCCTATCTGACATCACATTGCTTAGTTTAGTTCAATTTGTCAGTCTGACATCACCTTACTTATTAGTTCATTTGCCAATCTGACATCATGTTGCTTAGTTTAGTTCAATTTGTCAGTCTGACATCACGTTGAGTAGTTCAGTTCAATTTGTCAAATCTGATATCACATTGCTTAGTTAGTTCAACTTCCCCAAGTCTGACATCACGTTGCTTTAGTTTAGTTCAATTTTGTCAGTTTCCACATCACGCTGCTTAGTTCAGTTCAATTTGTCAGTCTCACATCATGTTGCTTAGTTAGTTCAATTTGCCAATCTGAATCAACGTTGCTTAGTTTTAGTTCAATTTGTCAGTCTGACATCATGTTGCTTAGTTTAGTTCAATTTGTCAGTCTGACATCATGTTTGCTTAGTTTAGTTCAATTTGGTCGTTCAGTTTGTTTACATCATGTTGCTTAGTTAGTTCAGATTTGCCAGTTCTCATCAATCACGTTGCTTAGTTTTAGTTTTTAAATTTGTCAGTCTCATCACTTCATGATTGCTTAGTTAGTTCAATTTGCCAATCTGACTTCATGTTGCTTAGTTTAGTTCAATTGTCAGTCTGACATCACGTTGAGATAGTCAGATTACATTTATGTTGCTTAGTTTAGTTCTTTGCCAGTCCATCACGTTGCTTTTAGTTGTCACTTCCAGTTGACATTTCCAAGTTGCTTAGTAGTTCAATTTGTCAGTTTCACAATTTCACGCTTGCTTTAGTTCTTTCAGTCATGTCAGTTCTCACATCATGTTTGCTTAGTTAGTTGCTTAAAATTTGCAATTCGACATTCAGCTTTGCTTAGTAGTTTGTACAGTTAGTCAGTCTGACATCATGTTGCTATCTGTTTAGTTCTTAGTTTGTTCAGTCACGACATTCATGTGCTTAGTTTAGTTCAATTTGTCAGTATGACATCATGTTGCTTAGTTAGTTCAGTTTGCCAGTCTCACATCACGTTGCTTAGTTAGTTAAATTTGTCCAGTCTCACATCGTTGCTTAGTTAGTTCAATTTGCCAATCTGACATCACGTTGCTTAGTTTAGTTCAATTTGTCAGTCTGACATCATGTTGCTTAGTTAGTTCATTTATCAGTCTGACATCACGTTGCTTAGCTTAGTTCAATTTGTCAATCTGACATCATGTTGCTTAGTTAGTTCAATTTGTCAGTCTGACATCACGTTGCTTAGTTTAGTTCACTTTGTCAGTATGACATCATGTTGCTTAGTTAGTTCAGTTTGCCAGTCTCACATCACGTTGCTTAGTTAGTTAAATTTGTCAGTCTGACATCATGTTGCTTAGTTAGTTCAATTTGCCAATCTGACATCACATTGCTTAGTTTAGTTCAATTTGTCAGTCTGACATCACCTTACTTAATTAGTTCAATTTGCCAATCTGACATCATGTTGCTTAGTTTATTCAATTTTTGTCAGTCTGACCATCACGTTGAAGTAGTTCAGTTCATTTGTCAATCTGATTATCACATTGCTTGTTTGTTCAAACTTCCATCTGACATCAGTTGCTTAGTTTGTTCAATTTGTCGTTTGACATCACTTTGCTTAGTTCAGTTCAATTTGTCAGTCTGACATCATGTTGCTTAGTTAGTTCAATTTGTCAGTCGGACATTACATTGCTTAGTTTAGTTCAATTTGTCAGTCTGACATCATGTTGCTTAGTTAGTTCAATTTGTCAGTCTGACATTACGTTGCTTAGTTTAGTTCAATTTGTCAGTCTGACATCATGTTTCTTAGTTAGTTCAGTTTGCCAGTCTCACATCACGTTGCTTAGTTAGTTAAATTTGTCAGTCTGACATCATGTTGTTTAGTTAGTTCAATTTGCCAATCTGACATCACATTGCTTATTTAGTTAAATTTGTCAGTCTCACATCATGTTGCTTAGTTAGTTCAATTTGCCAATCTGACATCACGTTGCTTAGTTTAGTTCAATTTGTCAGTCTGACATCACCTTACTTAATTAGTTCAATTTGCCAATCTGACATCATGTTGCTTAGTTTAGTTCAATTTGTCAGTCTGACATCACGTAGCTTAGTTTAGTTCAATTTCCCAGTCTGACATCACGTTGAGTAGTTCAGTTCAAATTGTCAGTCTGATATCACGTTGCTTAGTTAGTTCAACTTCCCAGTCTGACATCACGTTGCTTAGTTTAGTTCAATTTGTCAGTCTGACATCACGTTGCTTAGTTAGTTCAGTCAGCCATTCGGACATCACGCTGCTTAGTTGAGTTCAAGGTGCCATTCGGACATCACGTTGCTAAGTTTAGTTCAATTTGCCACGCTGACATCATGTTGCTTATTTAATTCAGTTTGCCAGTCTGACATCACGTTGCTTAGTTACTTCAATTCGTGAGTCTGACATCATGTTGCTTATTTAGTTTAATTTTTCAGACTGACATCATGTTGCTTAGTTAGTTCGATATGCCAGTCTGACATCACGTTGCTTAGTTAGTACAATTCGTCAGTCTAACATCATGTTGCTTAGTTAGTTCAATTTGTCAGTCTGACATCACGTTGCTATGTTTAGTTCAATTTGTCAGTCTTGACATCATGTTGCTTAGTTAGTTCAATTCATCAGTCTGACATCACGTTGCTTAGTTAGTTCAATTTATCAGTCTGACATCACGTTGCTTAGTTTAGTTCAATTTGTCAGTCTGACATCATGTTGCTAGTTAGTTCAGTTTGCCAGTCTCACATCACGTTGCTTAGTTAGTTTAAATATATCTGTTTGGCATCATGTTGGTTAGTTAGTTCAATTTGTCAACCTGACATCACATTGCTTAGTTTAGTTCAATTTGTCAGTCTGACATCACGTTACTTAGTTAGTTCAATTTGCCAATCTGACATCACGTTGCTTAGTTTAGTTCAATTTGTCAGTCTGACATCACGTAGCTGAGTTTAGTTCAATTTCCCAGTCTGACATCACGTTGCGTAGCTCAGTTCAATTTGTCAGTCTGATATCATGTTGCTTAGTTAGTTCAATTTGCCAGTCTGACATCACGTTGCTTAGTTTTTCAGTCTGCCATTCGGACATCACGCTGCTTAGTTCAGTTCAATGTGCCATTCGGACATCATGTTGCTAAGTTTAGTTCAATTTTCCAGGCTGACATCATGTTGCTTAGTTAGTTCAATTTGCCAGTCTGACATCACGTTGCTTAGTTAGTTCAATTCGTCAGTCTGACATCACGTTTATTAGTTAGTTCAGTTTGTCAGTCTAACATCATGTTGCTTAGTTAGTTCAATTTGTCAGTCTGACATCACGTTGCTATGTTTAGTTCAATTTGTCAGTCTGACATCATGTTGCTTAGTTAGTTGAATTTGCCAGTCTGACATAACGTTGCTTAGTTTAGTTCAATTTTTCAGTCTGACATCATGTTGCTTAGTTAGTTCAGTTTGCCAGTCTCACATCACGTTGCTTAGTTAGTTAAATTTGTCAGTCAGACATCACGTTCAATTTGTCAGTCTAACGTAACATTGCTTAGTTTGTTCAATTTTGCCATTCGGACATCACACTGCTTAGTTTTAGTTCAATATGCCAGTCTGACATCACGTTGCTTAGTTTAGTTCAATTTGTCAGTCGGACATCACGTTGCTTAGTTCAGTTTAATCTGTCAGTCTGACATCATGTTGCTTAGTTAGTTAAATTTGTCAGTCTGACATCACGTTGCTTAATTTGTTCAATTTTGTCGGTCCGACATCACGTTCCTTAGTTTGTCAATTTGCCATTCGGATACACACAGCTTAGTTTAGTTCAATTTGCCAGTCGGACATCACGTTGCTTAGTTTAGTTCAATTTGCCAGTCGACATCAGTTGCTTGGTTTAGTTCAATGTGCCAAACTGATATCACGTTGCTTAGTTTGTTAAATTTGCCATTCAGACATCACTCAGCTTAGTTTAGTTCAATTTGCAAGTCGAACATCACGCAGCTCAGTTTGTTTAATTTTCCATTCAGACATCATGCTTCTTAGTTTAGTTCAATTTGCCAGTCGGACATCATGTTGATTAGTTGGCTTCAATGTGCCAGTCTGACATCACGTTGCTTAGTTTAGTTCAATGTGCCAGCCTGACATCACGTTGCTTAGTTTAGTTCAATTTGCCAGTCTGACATCACATTGCTTAGTTTAGTTCAATTTGTCAGTCTGACATTCATGTTGCTTAGTTTAGTTCAATTTGTCAGTCTGACATCACATTGCTAAGTTTAGTTCAATTTGTCAGTCTGACATCACGTTTCTTAGTTAGTTCAATTTGTCAGTCTGACATCACGTTGCTTAGTTAGTTCAATTTGCCAGTCTGACATCACATTGCTTAGTTTAGTTCAATTTGTCAGTCTGACATCACGTTGCTTAGTTAGTTCAATTTGTCAATCTGACATCACGTTGCTTAGTTTAGTTCAATTTGTCAGTCGGACACCATGTGCTTAGTTCAATTTGTCAGTCTGAAATCACGTTGCTTAGTTTAGTTCAATTTGTCAGTCTGACATCATGTTGGTTAGTTTAGTTCAATGTGCCAGTCTGACATCACGTTGCTATGTTTAGTTCAATTTGTCAGTCTGACATCACGTTGCTTAGTTTAGTTCATATGCCAGTCTGACATCAAGTTGCTTAGCTAGTTCAATTTGTCAGCCTGACATCATGTTGCTTACGGTTTAAATGCTGGTCGAGGCATATACTTCTGAGTGCATTGAACGAAAATATTTAACATTTTCCGCAAACATAAGCGTATCCTCAGCATGAAATTGGTTACTGATTGCCCCATGATGCAAGGATGAAAGTCGCACGTTCGCGACGTCTGCGGCACATAAAAAAAAAAGTGAAAGGGTTTAACGTCCCACCAACAGCAAGGGTCATATAGAGACGGGACCACAGTTTAAAGTCTCATCCGACAGACCAGTGGGATGGAAATACTATGAAAGTATTTTTGATGGCTAAGGCGAGGTTTGAACACACAACCTCCGGATTGGAAGTCAGGTGTTCTAACCTCTAGGCCACAATCCACCCATGCGGCAAATCAAAAGGCGTGATGACCAATCAGTACAATTCAAAACATAGCCTAAAGGTCACACAGTTTACAGCCTCGTGCTGAATGATGTCATATGATAAACACCTGTTAGTTGACACGGCTGGGTGTTATCAATTTTTTTTGCACAAAGCAACACACAAATTTCGCCTGTGTAATATTTCAAAATCAGTTGTATCTTCCGTAAATGAAACTGAATGTTGACAGAAATTTCAGAGCAGTGCAGCCGAAATGACATTGAAAGCAGCCTATAGCTATGTCGAATTTACATCGTCCGCTGACGTAATGATGATGCTTTTAATTAGAGATTGGCGAACATTGTAAACCAGACTATCCACCGCCTGGTCTGGCCGCTAAAATCAATAAGCCGGGATTTGTCAAAGATAGAGACCCAATTCACATAAACACGTTTGCTGTGTCATAAATAGACTGGTTCCCGGAATTGTTTCACTAGGCACGCATCAGACAGGGTACCAGTCCAGTGACGAATACGAAACTGACGTCAGCAACCGCGTGTATTGATATGGCTTTGTGTTGTAAATCTTGACACGCGGTGTATTTGATGTCGGCCAGCTTCATGTCGGCCAACATCGTGTAAACACAAGGTGTACGATCACGTGGTACTAACAACAACAACAAGTACTGAAACTTCCAGACTCCATCTGATTGAAAGTACATATTCTTTTATTTTGTCCCCATTACGTAACGGATCTTGATGAATATGGCGCATCAAACGCGTCTTGTTAAGCTGCATTTGGTGGTCTCTGTATTTGCGCCCGAACTTCTGTCACTTTTGCGAAGAATCGATTTCCGTGTCTCCGACACGGAAATAGATTCTTTGCAAAAACAACATAAGTGCCAAACTCCCTGGACCACCAAATGTATCTCATGAAGACGCGTTTGCTGCACCATATTTCATCAAAGTCCGTTGCATATTAAGGAAAATATCAAATAATACTTACTTTGGAGTGGGCGACCGATATGGGCCTGGTATCTGTTTTCAAAAGATAATTCAAATGGTAGAGGCCAGTTTGTGATTCGGCAGAGAAAATGTGGACCGAATGTGACACAGCGTCGAAACCACAGGCATTCGTCATGTTTCGGCTTTCGTCGGTATATATATATATATATATATACAGTTATACCGATGAAAGCCGAAACACGCCGAATGCCTGTGGTCGAAACGAGTAAGGTGCGTACTGTTTAGAATACGAATCTGAGATTACTTTTCCAATTTCAAGCGGATGTTAGGTCTCATGGGACAGTGGGCGGTTAGCTTTAAAAAGGGGGTGGACGATTTTCTATATACTTCACTACCGACCCTGCAAGCTACACCAGTGTGTCTAGAAAAATAGGTTCATGAATATTTCTTGACTTTGGGAGGCTTGACTAGGTGTATTTTTTAGAGTATTTCATAATTCTACAAAACAGAATGTTAGCTCCGGTTCATTTTGACATCTTGTAAAATGGCGCATGCTATGCTGTCTCGCGTCAGAATGTAAGGTATTTTTCGGGCATTTGTAGCGAAAATTTGAGGTGGTTATGACCCCGCTTTGGAATCATTTTCAGGAAATGGTGTGGTGTTACAAGTGATAGAACAAGACATAACAAAGTATCTGTGCCTCATGTTTTCATGAAAACAATTCCGACAAATTCAGTCGTGTTGAAATTTCTGGCCAAAAATAGGTGAATGGGGTAACTTTGTAAAAAATTAATTGAACACATCTGATGCGGTTTCTGCATTTTTATTGTGGCGAGCGATTTGTACTTCATTTTCGAGTATTTTTCAATATTTGTCGCAAGAGCCTCCTTAACCGATTGTGAGAGGCGGTGATTTTTATAAATCATACGCCGCCCTCAGAAAAGCAGTCAATTTTGGCTAATTTCAACCGTCCCGTGATGCCTTACCACAAAGACTAACAACAACAACAACAAATATCGAAACTAATCGTTATTTTATGAATTTTTTGTCATTTTTGTCGATATTTAGGGGTGGAAAAAAATGCTCTTGTATCCAAACGAGTGTATAAATCTGGGTAAAAAAAGACTGACAAATTCTTCCAATTCTAATGGCAAACATGCCCTGGAAATTGTCCTAAGGGAACTCACTCATGATTTTCCAAGACCAGTAAACTACATGCATTAAGACTGGCCTATAGTTACCCTTTCGGGAACTTTGACCCATGTGCCTGTGAATATGATTGATGTGATTGTCACTGTTGATTGGGCTTTTACATGTACGTGCGTTCAACAACAAGATCATATATGTCGCTGTGACTGAATAAATAGTGCTTATGGGATTTGTGACCAGTGTAGCTACTGAGCAAATAGCACACACCTGTAGCCTAATGGTGATCTATATTGCTTATAAATTGGAAACGGGCGTTTCATTGATGAAATGGCGAACAGTCGAGATCCTGATCAAACTGTGAATGCACAGGCTGATCTGGATCTATTCTGGTCACAAAACCCATAAGCCCTATTTCTCCAGTAACAGGCACATATGTACACCAACGGCCCTGTGATTATGCTCCATGTTCAAGCTCAAAATCAGGAAGTTTGATTGCTAGAGGCTGATCTGTGCTCAGACTCCCATATATTTTGCAATCAGTTGGGTATTTTAAATTTATTATTGGGTATTTTAAAAACATTGGCCCTTCATTTTTTTTAATTGAATAATGACGTTTTGTTGCATATAATGTATATAGATATTATGTATATGAAATAATAATATTCAGAAATTACCGACTCTTGTGCATATGGTCTGTACGTCTCGTAAAGAAGCTTCAAAAACACGCTACACAGTAAGGAGAAATGGCATACACAAGATTTAATTACTTACTGATATGGATTACTGCCACTTTAAATAGTTTTTTTTTGTGTTGTTTTTAACGAAAATACCCAGCTTATCTGGAGCTCTTTACACAGGGATGAGAGCCACCTTCAGCAAAAAGTCTGAAATCAGCTGACAAAAAGTCTGAAATCAGCTGACAAAAAGTCTGAAATCAGCTGACAAAAAGGTTGATGTCCCCTACCCGCTTGCAAATGTATCATATTTGAGCAGATCAGAAAAATGTGAAACATTTTGAAATTTCACATCATGAACAACAAGTCTAAACTGATGCCGCCTAAAAGCACAGGTGGAAGACACTGTATCAAGGTGCATGATCACGTGGTTACAGCAACAACAACGTCGCCCACTCCAAAGTAAGTATTATTTGATATTTTCCTTAACATGCTTAATATGCAACGTATTTTGATGAAATATGCCGCAGCAAATGCGTCTTCATGAGCTGCATTTGGTGGTCCAGGGAGTTCGGCACAGACTTATGTCGTTTTTGCGAAGAATCGATTTCCGTGTCCACCGACACGGAAATCGATTCTTCGCAAAAACGACATAAGTTTGGGCCAACTTACAGAGACCACCAAATGCAGATTAACAAGATGCGTTTGATGCGCCATATTTCATCAATATCTGTTACGTAATAAGGACACTAAAAAAGAAGAGCGGGTCGGTCGGTCGGAAAAAAATAAAAAAAAGTTTTTTCAATTTTTTTATTCTTTTTGGCACAGGGTTGGGTCGGTCGGGGAAATAAAAAAAAAAAAATAAAAAAAAAGTCTGTCAAACGCGGATGCCACCGGCGGCATATTGAAGAAACTGACAAACGGGTGAACCAAAAGTGTTAAGTCAAAGGGTGAAGGTCATATGTAGTATGGCAAGGCAGGTGTAGCATACATGCAAATGAATGAAGTATGGGAATATTGAAGCAGTTAAGCAACTTATGTAGATGCTATGGCCAGTTTGAGAAACTGTGACAAACTGGTTAACCGAAATTGCTAAGTCCTTTCAGCAGCCCTGTGAAGGTCAAAAGGTCAAGGTAATATAAAGTATGACAAGGCAGGTATAGCACACATACCAATGAATGATGTGTTGAAATATTGAAGAACTTGAGCAACTTATGTAGAATATGGCCGGTTTGAGAAACTGTTACGAAGTGGTTAACCGAACGTGTGACGGACAGACGGACGGTCCGAACACCATAAAAATCACCTTTTTAAGGCACATGGGCGGGTCGGTTCACCTTTTTAAGGCTCATGGTTGGGTCGGTTTGTGGTCGGTAAAAAACAAAAAGGCCAGTGATTGTGATAGAGTGAAACTTGTGTTAACCGGCATCGTCTCGGACCAAGAGTTTGTCGGTTAACGTAGGGAGTCGGTTCAGCAAGTTTCTTTATATTCTACATAGCAACTCAGTTTCATATTCACATACTGTTGAATGTTGATCACTGTGAATGGGTTGCGTAATGCGTACATATTAATACCGTATCTGGTATAATTAAATACAAGACAACGAAGCGGCGATATAGTTGAAACGAATACAGTGGGGGTGGCACGAGTGTGGATTTGTGGCAGAGCGGTAGAGGACCCTAGGAAGAACGCATACATGAAATATGAAGCACATCGGAGCAAGAAAACAGAAAATATAGGCCATTTACCCGAGCGTTAAGGTTTTGAATTTTTGCATTCAATCTGAAACGGAGATATATCAAATCATATTGGAGATATATCAAATCATATCGAATCGTCCATTCGCAGGTTTTTGTTGTTGTCGCTGTTGCTAAGATCTGATTTCCGCCACTTACTTTTCTCGGCACAGCAAAAAAAATATTTTTTTTTTATATTTTTTTTTTGGATCGGAGGTAAAAAAATCTAAAAAAAAATCGGAAATTAAATTTTTTATTTTTTTCCACATTGTCAAAAAATCGGGTCAGCGGATCTGTAAACCAACTAATAAAAAAAAACTGGCCTAATGGGCATTTTTTTGTGTCACAGGTCCGAGTCCTCCACCTGTGCCTAAAAGAGGAATATTCTCATGCCTTTTTACAGAGAAACTGTATAATACTGGAGATGAATTACCATATCATGTCCAAGATATCGCAGTGTCTCTTGCAAGCGAGCTCGATACTCCTGATATTTATTGTGGCTGCATTTTTTCCTGGAAAATAAAATAGTTATTAGTCTAGCTACATTACACAGATACCAACTGAAAGTCCATATTAGATAGTTAAAGGTCAGAGACATCGTCCGAGACATTTTCTGGCAAAATAAACATTCATTCACCATTACTCCACGTACTGATTGGCATTATTAAACATTTTATATCAGACATAATGTCCACACTGCTATCAGGGCGATAACTGTGTTTCCTAAAAATGTGAATGGACATTACTATTTATTATTTGTATTTATTTTTTGATGTGCAATGCTCATACAGTATACATGTAATCTATAAAAAAAAATTCAGGCGACATATTTAATTAGTATAAATAATTTGCTTTTCACATTAACGTGGCTAACTATTGCTAGTATTTTCCACATACATGTACACATAATTACATGTGAAAACATACACTAAAAGATTACCAACATCGCCGATAAGAGTAAATGTTATTCTAGTTTTTAATTTTGCACTTACAAACTTCTTAGTTGTACGAAGTTTAGTGAAACGGGCCCCTGGTGTCAGAGCTCCAGATAAGTTTTGTAGCTAAAGAGTAGTATACCCCCAGATTTGAAATTCAATGCATATTTTACTTTCTTATTAATGTTCTTCCTTATTAAATATAGAACAAATGATTAAAAAATAAAACAAATTTAAAAATTCACTTTTTGCAGCTCAACTAAGTAAATTTTTAACTTTATTACATTATTTTCACGACTCGATTTGCTGTGAGTATTGTGTACTCCCAGTTTTGATAATCAATGCGTATTCAGCTAAAATAAATGAGTAAAATACGCCAATATGCAGCTTATCTGGAGCTCTGTGGTGTATTGTATCAATTGATTGGCATGTGGGCTGTGCCATTCTACAGACAGTTACGGTAAAATCCATTTGATCTCATTATGATATTTAAACATGGCTCGGGCTACGCCCTTGGCATGTTTAAATATCATAACTCAAAACTACTGTCTGTTCCACGTTGTTGTGCCGACGAACTTTTGGCTATTAAACAAATGAAACAAAAATTTTTTGGGAGGGCGACTTTTTTGTTATTGGTGAAAAAGTACTTACATTTAAATATTTTTTAGATTTAATAGGTTTAATAGCCAAAAGTTTGTCGGCAACAAAACGTGGAACAGACAGTAGTTTTGAGTTATGATATTTAAACATGCCAAGGGCATAACAGACAGTAATTTACTTTAACTACTACTTATACCCCTGGCATACAAAGTATGTTGAGGGGTTTATAGTTTTCATATTTCTGTCCTTCCATTTTTTCATCAGTAAGATTTGGTTGAAGTTTTCTGGTACCCATTATCTCTGCAACCGTGAGTCAGATTGACTTGAAACATCATATATATATACATTGTACTTCTTTATCATCATTCATATTTTCAATCTATAGCTGACCCCTGCGGCTTTCATACCTAAGGCCAATGTGTGAGCCTCTGCTCACCCCTGCTCACCGGCTCTAGTTTGATTAATGGAACAGGCCAAAATATCATGGAACTGATCATGTTATATATTTGTGGCTGTGACTGGAGACATGGGGCTTATGGGCTTTGCAACCAGTGTACATTCGCACAGTCTGATCAGGATCTGCACTGTTTCGCCATTCCATCGAGGAAACCCCCGTCATGCTTCTAACTAGGAATATAGATCGTTGTCAGGCTACTGGGGGCCGTTTCACTAAACTTTGTACGACTAAAATGTTTGTAAGTCTATGATAGTCTGAAAATTTCACATTAGCAATGTTTTCTTATAAACAATTATTGGATTTACATTTATTGAGCATAGGCTGCGTATGCAAATCCATCAATTGAAATTTCCAGATGATCATAAATTTACACTTACGAACATTTTAGTCATACGAAGTTTAGTGAAACGGGCCCCAGGAGTGTACTATTTGATCCGGAGACACATTAGTCACAAATTGCATAAGCCACATTTCTCCAGTCACAGCCACATTTATGGGTGGAAGGGTCAAGTGACCATATCATCAAGAGCTGAATTTGTGCCCCTTTCCCAACATTAAAATAACGCTAGAGGCTTAGAGAACAGTCGATGGCCCGCCATCACAATATACCCACTTTTCCCAAATGCTAAGTCTAAAAGGGGGAGATAATCCATGACTGGAGATGGAATCACAAATCGAAGGCACACACACAGTTTCAAGTCTCTACCTATTATGGTTGAACAGTTTTACTTCTTACAAACCAAAATTGGAAAATTCTAATTAAACAAGAGCTGTAGGAGAACAGCATAGCTCGACTACGAGGGTTGTCGATGTACACATAGCTTGACAAACAAGGTGGCCGCGGCCTGCATAAAAACCTTAACCAAGGTTGACTAAAAACCTTAACCAAGGGAAATTAAGTAAGTAATTCAAGGTTAAATGTAGGTCAATGTGGCCGTGGCCTGCATAAAAACCTTAACCAAGGTTGACTAAAAACCTTAACGAAGGGAAATTAAGTAAGTAATTCAAGGTTAAATGTAGGTCAATGTCAGATATAGGTCAGGGGTTATTGATGTACATCACTAGGAGATGAAGTTTTTATCCAAGTATGGGGGGTGGTGAGTGCCAGAGTATTGCATCTACAAGCTTGACTAAAAACCTTAACCAAGGGGAAATAAGAAAGTAATCCAAGTACAAAAGTAGGTCAAGGTCAAATATAGGTCAGGGATTATTGATGTACATCACTAGGAGATGAAGTTGTCCAAGTATGGTTGGTGTAGGGCCAGGAGTATTGCATCTACAAGCTTGACTAAAAACCTTAACCAAGGAGAATTAAGTAAGTAATTCAAGAGGAAATGTAGGTCAAGGTCAAATATAGATCAGGGGTTATTGATGTACATCGCTATGAGAAAAGGTTGTCAAAGTATGGTGTTAGTATGCACAATAGTATTCCATGTACAAGCTTGACTAAAAAACCTTACCAAGGGGAATTAACTAAGTAATTCAAAGTTAAATGTAGGTCAAGGTCAAATATAGGTCAGTGGTTGTTGATGTACATCACTAGGAGATGAAGTTGTCCAAGTATGGTGGGTGTAGGGCCAGGAATATTCCATATACAAGCTAGACTAAAAACCTTAAACAAGGGGAATTAACTAAGTAATTGAAGATGAAATGTAGGTCAATGTCAAATATAGATCAGGGGTTATTGATGTACATCGCTATGAGAAAAGGTTGTCCAAGTATGGTGTCTGTATGCACACTAGTATTCCATGTACAAGCTTTACTAAAAACCTTAACCAAGGTTGACTAAAAACCTTAACCAAGGGGAATTAACTATGTCATTCAAGGTTAAATGTATGTCAAGGTCAAATATAGGTCAGGGGTTGTTGATGTACATCACTAGGAGATGAAGTTGTCCAAGTATGGTGGGTGTAGGGCCAGGAGTATTCCATATACAAGCTTGACTAAAAACCTTAACCAAGGGGAATTAACTAAGTAATTCAAGAGGAAATGTAGGTCAAGGTCAAATATAGATCAGGGGTTATTGATGTACAACCCTATGAGAAAAGGTTGTCCAAGTATGGTGTCTGTATGCACAATAGTATTCCATGTAGAAGCTTGACTAAAAACCTTAACAAAGGTTGACTAAAAACCTTAACCAAGGGGAATTAACTAAGTAATTCAAGGTTAAATGTAGGTGAAGGTGAAATATAGGTCAGTGGTTGTTGATGCACATCACTAGGAGATGAAGTTGTCCAAGTATGGTGGGTGTAGGGCCAGGAATATTCCATATAGAAGCTTGACTAAAAACCTTAACCAAGGGAAATTAACTAAGTAATTGAAGAGGAAATGTAGGTCAAGGTCAAATATAGATCAGGGGTTATTGATGTACATCCCTATGAGAAAAGGTTGTCCAAGTATGGTGTCTGTATGCACAATAGTATTCCATGTACAAGCTTGACTAAAAACCTTAACCAAGGTTGACTAAAAACCTTAACCATGGGGAATTAACTATGTAATTCAAGGTTAAATGTAGGTCAAGGTCAAATATAGGTCAGGGGTTGTTGATGTATATCACTAGGAGATGAAGTTGTTCAAGTATGGTGGGTGTAGGGCCAGGAGTATTCCATATACAAGCTTGACTAAAAACCTTAACCAAGGGGAATTAAAACTAAGTAATTCAAGAGGAAAGTAGGTCAAGGTGAAATATAGATCAGGGGTTATTGATTGTACATCCCTATGAGAAAAAGGTTGTCCAAGTATGGTGTCTGTATGCACAATAGTTTCATGTTACAAGCTTGACTAAAAACCTTAACCAAGGTTAACTAAAAACGTTAAAACCAAGGGGAATTAAGTAAGTAATTCAAGAGGAAATGTAGGTCAAGGTGAAATATAGATCAGGGGTTATTGATGTACATCGCTATGAGATATGAGAAAAGGTTGTCCAAGTATGGTGTCTGTATGCACAATAGTATTCCATGTACAAGCTTGACTAAAAACCTTAACCAAGGTTGACTAAAAACCTTAACCAAGGGGAATTAACTAAGTAATTCAAGGGGTGACAACATAAGCTCTACTTATTCTTCGAATAGTCGAGCTAAAACGGGGGAGATAATCCATGACCCGGGGGTCAAATCAAAAATTAAAATTCACTTTGCGCAGCTACACACCATAAAGAAGGCACACACCAAGCTTCATGTCCCTACCTATAACATGATGGACGGACACCAGTGACGAAAACAATACACCAATTTTTTTTCAAAAAGTGGGTATAAATATGGTAGAAAGCACTGGTCGCGAAACCCACATGCGACATGTATATTTATCCAAGCAAACTAGACGTTTGCATACCTTGTTAGTCTCTCTATCTCTTTATAAGCCTCTGGAATGTTAATATTTAATGCCGCTACAAATTTAATGAAAAGTTCCGGATGTCGACGTAGATCAGCCAAAAGCACTGGTATAGCAAAAGGCTCCCCACGTTCTCGAGCCTGGGCTAGTACTTCTTCCCTCGTCGACTGAGATAGTTCCGTTATATGTTGTATAATATCTGCAAAATATACATGTGGCTGTGACTGGAGAAATGGGGCTTAAGGGATTTGTGACCAGTGTAGTTCCAGACCAAATAGCACACTCCAGACCTGTAGCCTGATAACAATCTATATTCCTTGTTAGAAGCATGAGAGAGGTTTCATTGATGGAATGGTGTAGCCTGATAACAATCTGGATCTACACTGGTCGCAAAACCCAATTACTCCAGTCACAGCCACATTTTAGGTTAATTGGGTTGAATCCCATTTTTAACCAGTACAGATAGGGGGAAACTCACAATTTACATACATACTGACATTACTATCGCTATAAAGCATGAATATAAGTATGAATGCAAGCAAGCTACTGATTAAGTTCGGTGAAGCTCTGATTAACATATAAGGAGATATGCGAAATTTGGAAGTACACGTCCAAGTTTTGATAGACAGGACCTATATGTCAAGGAAAGTCATTCAAGGTCACCTGAATGATGCAGGGTGGTGAGGTATCAATATAAGGAAGCTACTGATGAGGTTTGGCGAAGATCCGACTACCGTATGAGGAGATATGCTAAATTTGTTTTGATGGACAGGACCTATATTTCAAGGAAAGTCGTTCAAAGTCACCTGAATGATACAAGGTGGTAAAGTATCAATGGAAAGCAACACATTATAAAGTGTGGTGAAGATCCGACTAACATAGATAGTGAAGTTTGGACATGTGAACAATGATTTGACGGACTTGACCAATATCTCGAGACAAGGTGACCGCCTCCCCGGCGGTCACCTTGTCTCGAGATATTGGTCAAGTTCGTCAACCACTGCCAATGGGTCAAGGTTACTCGAACAAACGTATCAGGAGATATGCGAAATTTGGACATACATCCAAGTTTTGATGGCTGTGACCTATATTTCAAGATCACCTGAATGACCCAGGATGGTTAGGTATCAATGTAAGCAAGCTACTGATGAAATTTGCGAAGACAGACTAACATATGAGGAGACATACACAATTTGAATTTTCATCCAAAGTTTTGACAGACATGTCATGTTCATCAAATGACCCAGGGAGGTTAGCCATTACGGTTTAAAATTTTACAAGCTAAAAAAGGCAACAAGAGTTGTCAGAAGACAACGAAGCTTGCCTGTTGGCAGCCTTCACTCAAACTTGGCACAGTTGCATAAAAAAACATGAATATTATATATAAATGACCTTGGGTTAAGGGGCGTGCGGTGGACATTGACATTGGGGTCAGTGGTGCAAGGTGGGTCATAGGTTTCCTATAGCATAATATACAGTGGAACCCCTCCAAACCGAACACCCTGGGGACAGACTGAAAAGTTCGGTTTATAGGGGTTTTCGGTTTAGAGGGGTTTTCTATTTCCAGTTAAGGAAATGTATATTTTCCATCATTAACTCTTGGATTTGTATAGTATATACCATTATTACCATACTGAAAGCATATGTACAGATTTTTTCAATAAATATGTGCAGATTCGCAAGGGTATAGCAAATGGTGCAGGTTCGCAATGTAATCTGAGTCTACGGTCTACACTGGTCGCAAAGAGCATATGACACATTTCGCGTGTGCTGTGTAGTTACCGCGGGCTGCTACAATAGCCCACAGGCTACAGTCACGAGTTTACAGCCTCGTTAAGTAATTATCAGATTATCTCAATTAATCGGTCGGTGGGTTCACAAATAACATGCTGATTATTTTAATTTCCGTAATTGTTACGTACGCGTATAATTAAATTGTGAACCATGCTATTGTAATGAGCTTGTAAAACAGCAAACATGTCTCGTATTTAGGTCGCATGTATTGAATAGATTCTTAACTTTGTAATGCCGCTTATGACGTTCAAAAAACACGCCGCTTAATGGATAGCGCTTGTACAGAGCTCAAGTTAATGTGCGTAATTTCATTAATTTTGTTATTTCTTCCACACAAATGTCAAGTTGGGAGTCCGTTAGAATCGTCTCATTCTTGTGGCTCCGCATTTTGGGAACCAGAGCTGAACAATACTACCGGGAACCAGTCTATTGTAAACACGGTGTGATTTTGACACCCGCTTGAAACAACAACATTGAAATTGGGCGCGGTGTATTTCTTAGATGACATCCTGACAGGTGACCGTTGTTTCCGGTTTTTTCGGGGTTATTTTAACGCTGAAATATGGTTTTGGGACTTGAAATGGCGTCCGGATTACGGAGTAGAGGGGTTCCGGAATAGAGGGGTAGAAACTAATGTGTTTATATAGCAGAATATTCGGGACGTGGTCGTATGTTCGGTATAGCGCGAATTCCGGTATAGAGGGGGTCCGGTTTGGAGGGGTTCCACTGTAGCATATTTAGATGAATGCATGTATGAAATATCAATGCGCTCCCTGAAAACAGAAGTAAAACAAAATTTAACCCAACGTTAAGTTTATGAACGCACTAAGTTTATGATTTTCTACAGCATGATAGCTATTCACATGAGGAATGCATGTATGAATGTGCTAAGTTTGTGACCTTGGGGAAAGGGGTGGGGTGGGGGTGGGGGTCATGGATTTGCTGTAGAATAATAGAGGATCATCAGATGAATGCATGTATGAAATATCAAAGCGTTCCCTGTAGATAAACAGAAGTTAAACAACACTTACCCCAACGTTAAGTTTATGAACGTGCTAAGTTTGTGACCTTGAGGAATGCATGTATGAATGTGCTAAGTTTGTGACCTTGGGGAAAGAGGTGGGAGGTGGGTCATGGATTTGCTATAGTACGATAGTGTTTCATCAGATGAATGCATGTATGAAATATGAAGGTATTCCCTGTAAATAAACAGAAGTTACACAACATTTACCCCAACGTTAAGTTTATGAATGTGCTAGGTTTGTGACCTTGACCTTGGGGTAAGGGTTGGGTGGTGAGTCGTGGATTTGCTACAGCATGATAGAGGGTCATCTGAGGAATGCATGTATGAAATATCAAGGATTTCTATGAAAGGAAACAGATGTTATAATAAATTTACCCCAACATTAAGTTTATGAATGTGCTAAGTTTGTGACCTTGACCTTGGGGTAAGGGTTGGGTGGTGGGTCATGGATTTGCTACAGCATGCTAGAGGGTCATCTGAGGAATGCATGTATGAAATATCAAGGCGTTCCATGAAAGGAAACAGATGTTATAAGAAATTTACCCCAACGTTAACTTTATGAATGTGCTAAGTTTGTGACCTTGACCTTGGGGTAAGAGTTGGGTGGTGGGTCATGGATTTGCTACATCATGCTAGAGGGTCAACTGAGGAATGCATGTATGAAATAACAAGGTGTTCCATGAAAGGAAACTGAAGTTATAAGACATTTACCCAACATTAAGTTTATGAATGTGCTAAGTTTGTGACCTTGACCTTGGGGTAAGGGTTGGGTGATGGATCATGGATTTGTTACAGCATGATAGAGGGTCATCTGAGGAATGCATGTATGAAATAACAAGGTGTTCCATGAAAGGAAACAGAAGTTAAAAGACATTTACCCAACGTTAAGTTGATGAATGTGCTAAGTTTGTGACCTTGACCTTGGGGTAAGGGTTGGGTGGTGGTCATGGATTTGACTATAGCACGATAGAGTATCATCAGATGAATGCATGTATGAAATATGAAGGCGTTCCCTGTAAATAAACAGAAGTTACACAAAATTTACCCCAACGTTAAGTTTATGAACATGCTAAGTATGTGACCTTGACCTTGGGGTAAGGGATGGGC
>CM055281.1:46342415-46457805 GCA_029237695.1 Conchocele bisecta
TAGCCTGATACCACCGCGCATCACTATCAGTAAGTGGGTGGTGGTCGGGCGAACTAGACGGCGTAAATTAAAGGTAGGGGTTCCTCCTTATAGGAATCACGATTTGCCTGATTTGGCCCTCAGGTGCGTTTTTATCTTTGGATCTTTTGTTACCTGGGAGTTGAATTGGGTTATTGCCCATTATAAAAGTAGTAAGATTATTACTGATCCTACTGCTTTTGGGAGGGGCCAAGTGATTCTGGTGTGCCGAGGACCTGGCATCAGATCAGGATTATTCTGATTTCAGGGCTGAATATATAGTTTTGTTATTCAGTTCTGATTTTGGGATTTTCCCCCCATGCGTACATGTACTTGCACAGGTAATATATGGGATTTAGTACTAAACCCATTGACCCGGCCTTAAATGACCTTAGCTGTTGATAGGCCGTTAAACCCCAACAAACAAACAAACGAACACTATCAGTAAAGTAATATTACTAAATGATTAAATCTGTATAGCGGGCATTATGAAAATAACCTGATACCACCGCGCCTCACAATGAGTAAAATAAATATCACTAAATGGTTATACATGTATCTGTATATCCGGCACTTGTAATTGTTAGAACTGGTGGAATAGTGACACAATTATACACTCATTTAATTCCTATAAAGAACATTTTGTGCCTACTGAGTGAGCATGTACCTTTAAGAGAAAATTAATTTGTAGATTCTCGTCCCCACCCGCACCTAAAATATATTGCCAAATTATCATGATTATTATTTATTAGCCAGGTTTTTTGAGAAAAAAAATCCATGCTATTGGATTGGCGGGCGGGCGGGCGGCGGGCGGCGTCCACAATCGATGTTAAGTTTTCGTGTTTGAGTCCATTTCTTTGTTACTGTACCACCTAGGACCACCAAACTTTCACAGCTTCATAATCAAGGGGTGCCCACCACATATCACTATCCAACATGTTACCTTTTTTTTAACTTGACCCATTTTTTCCGCGCAGTCGACTTAGCCATTTTCAATGTTAAGTTTTCGCGTTTACAATGTTAAGTTTTCGTGTTTAAGTCCATTTCTTTGGTACTGTACCACCTAGGACCACCAAACTTTCACAGCTTCATAGCCAAGGGGTGCCTACCACATACAACTATCCAACATGTGACCATTTTTTTTACCTTCACCTGCATGTATTATTTCTACGTAATTGACTTAGCCATTTTCAACGTTAACTTAAATTTTAACGTTCGTCTGGTTAAAGTTTTTCGTTATACTATAGCTCTGCAACTGCTTCGCCCATTACCTTGAAACTTCACATGGGTGTTTATCATCATCCATATTTTCATTCTACCCCCCAACCGTGCAGCCCCTGTGCCCAATGTCAAGGTCAAATTACTTTGAATTTTTTTGTTAAAGTTTTTCGTGTACTATATCTCTGCAACTGCTTCACCCATTACCTTCATACTTCACATGGGTGTTTATCATCATTGTCGCGCCCGCTTGCGGAAAGCGCGATATCGTCGGCATTTTGGCATACGTCCGTCCGTCCGTACGTCCGTGTGTCCGGTTAATGTTTTTTGGTTAAAATTTTTCCATCTACTATATCTATTTTTTTAGTGTCCATGCCTCGCCCCAAGGCGCGACATGCAGGCCACAGCCATCTGGTCTACAAAAAGTGGGTATAATTATGTTATCCAAGTGTCTATGCTTGGAAAAAACCTGGCCTTCGTGGCTTTGCCTCGTTTCTTGTTTGTATATATTTTAAAATATAGAGACATTATTTTTATGCCCCACCACGATAGTGGAGGGGGCATTTAGTGTTATCCTTGTCCGTCCCGTCACATGCCTTGTGACTCGTAAAACTTTTAAACCATAATAGCTACAGACCTGAAACTCGGTATGTAGCTTCCTTATGATGAGTAGATGTGCAAAGTTTATTTAAATTTTTGATTTGACCCCCAGTCATGGATTATCTCCCCCTTTTCAACTTAGTATTTTCAAATTTTGGCTTGTAAGTCGTAAAACATTTAAACCCTAATAGCTATACATCTGAAACTTAGAATTCGACAATTTTGCCTTGTAACTTGTAAAACTTTTAAACCGTAATAGCTACAGACCTGCAACTTGGTATATAGCTTCCTTATGATGAGTAGATGTGCAAAGTTTATTTAGATTGTCGATTCGACACCCAGGTCATGGATCATCTCCCCTTTTGGACTTGGAATTTTGCCTCGTTTATTATCAAAGCGATATGTGGAGCATCCTTGTTCTATGAACACATTTTCAAGTTTACACTAATTTCAAACAATTTCAATAAAACAGTAATAAAGGACACCCACCAACCCCATTTTATTCCAAAATTTGCATGAGAATCTAATACATGTACCGTACATTGTAATTATTTTTCTATGGCATAAATTAAATTATTTACACAACTACATGTAATTCACATTATCCGTGGCTGGTCCATACCACATTTGTACCCGTGTCTTATATGGGGTGTATGGCCTTTGCGACCAGTGCAGACCCAGACTAGCCTGAGCATCCGCGCAGTCTGGTCAGAATCTTCAATGTTCGCTATTCAGACGGTAAAATGACGATCGTTGTGCTTCAACCAAACAATATAGATTCTTATCTGGCTGCAGTAGTGCATTAACAGATCAGGCTGCAGTAGTGCATTAACAGATCAGGCTGCAGTAGTGCATTAACAGATCAGGCTGCAGTAGTGCATTAACAGATCAGGCTGCAGTAGTGCATTAACAGATCAGGAGCTACACCGGCTGCAAACGCCATAAGCCCAATTTCTGAGCCACACGTGTATTTTGCCATTGATAAGGCTCTATGTTTGTCATTTACCACAATTTATCACGTTATAATTTGATAATATGCAGTTTTGAAGAATGCTGTCAAATATTGATTTTTTTGCGGGGGAAAGGGGGAAAAATTGTTTTCTGTGGGATTTTAACATTTGAGCTAACGTATATTTTTTTTAATGATTTTGTTATCTGTGAACCAATTTTCAAAATTTAACTTGATTTCTTAGTTTTATTTAAAATTTCCAAGAAATTTAGTTTTTCCCACCTGGTACATGTAGTTTCTATCTAGCACCTGTTTAGTTCCTCCAATGTTAAATTGCCCACATTATGAAAATCGTGTTTCTGTGCCCCGTCTAAAGAAACACGATGTCTGTATTATGCATTCATGCTGTACGGTGAAGACCTACATGTACTGTCTGTTTCACGAAAGCTGCCCAAATTTTTCGGCCATATAAACAATTCAAAAACCATATTTTTTTCGATAATATTAAATTAAAGGAAAATTTAAGAATGAGCCTTCTTTCTATTTTGGGAAATTTTGTCAAATATTGATTTTATTGCAAAAAAACAATTTCCCCATGTTAAATCCCCCATAGACATCTTCACATCTTCACTCTGTGAAGATGTCTACTGAGATCCTCCAGATTATCGGACAAAAATGGCAGTTTTTTAACGATATTTTTCTTAAAATAGCAGCTACGGGCATAAACTTTTCACAGAACAATCGTCGGTTCTTGCTTTCTCAACGCATGTAAACTATTTAGCAAACTGTGCCATCTTTCTCGCTTAAAATCGGGTCAGATGATCAGTCGTAAGATTGCCCCAAAATTAACATCGACAATCAGTTATCCGGACAAACATATACTCGTCTTATAACTTGTATTCTCAACATGAAATCATAATTTTATTGCTTGTAAACCAGTGTAAACAGCGTTTTGTAGTCCTGCAGAAAAAAACAATCACCATTCGCTTCTTGGAAAACAACGTATTTATTGTACGGTGAAGACCTAGTTATTCTATTGTCAGGGCTGAATATTTTATTTTTTTTTGTAAATATTCGGTTCTGATTTTGGAATTTTCCCCGCATCCGTACGTGAAATTTGGTCAAATATTGATTTTATTACGAAAAATTTATTTCTATGGGATTCAACCCAGTTAACCCTGCCTAAAATTACATTAGCTGTTGACAAGCCATTAACACCATTAAATAAATCAGTATTTTTTTCTGCTTCTTTTTCATTGCCGTTAATTACATTGAAATACCATAATAACCCTAAATATTTGGACACAATTCATGCTAGCCAACCTGCAGTAATTAATGTAGTTAGTCTGAACATGCTGCAGAGAAATTTGAATCAGACCAAGTTTAGACAATTTTCTATTCCGTCCGATTTAAATTTCTCTGCAGAATGTTCATACTATTAACTACAAAAGTAAATACATGCTATAAATTTGGTATTGGCGGACTCGTAGTGTTAACGGCTGGAACATGGTCCTCATTAAAAAGAAGAAATGGCAGTTGTATTGATGAAAAATAAGATTATCTGAGACCTCATGGGTGCCGCCATTACTGCAGTATAAACAATAGACATGTGATTCCATGCCCTGATTATGTAGATTGGAGAGATAATGAATAAATTCCGGCCTTCAGAAATATTGTTGGACTTTTGTTTAGGCTACAAAAAATTAATGTTAGATTCTCATCCCCGCCCGCCCCTAATAAATGTTTGTGTTTTTTTTAATTTAAAAAACATTTGGTAAAATTTACGAGAATGATATTATTATACCAGAGCTTTTTATCTGAGTGCTTTACTTAGCGCAATACAGCAACCCCGGAACCCGCCCCCTCCAGATTAGCAATACTTCAATTTGAACTTGTTATTACAAAACACTATTGCACGCAACTGCGCCTTGCCGTTCAACTCCTCGTTTTAGTATTGCCTGAAAATAAAAAATACCCACCCACCCCACTTTTCACCAAAATTTGGATGAGAATCTAAACATTAATTTTTATTTTTTGTCGCCTTATTCATACAGTAACAGGATATCATAGTTTTTGTATGCGCGCGTCGCGATAGCAACAGGGGCATATTGCTTTGCACTTGAAGTTACATGCGTGTACACATATGTACGTGCGTGTGCACATAATTATACCCCCGCAACGAGTTGTGGTGGGGTATACTGGAGTCAGGTTGTCCGTCCGTCCGTCCGTCCGGGCACACATTAGGGAACTTATGTGGCTAGCCCCACAGGGTTATGGACTTAGTAAAGGATAGGGTTGGTTACAATTAGCCACCTAAAAAATCCTTTTATGTGGCTAAAAATCCTTTTATGTGGCTAATATTTAACATGTGATAAGCCACATAAGTATCCATTTGTAAGAACGTCCGTCTGTTCGTCCGTCCGTCACTAAACTTAACATCAGAGAAATATTGTTATAACTTCTATTTCCTTCATCTAAAATGCTTAATATTTCACACATGCATTCCTGTAAGGCTCTACTACCATGCTGTGCCAAATCCACGACCGTTCCAAACCCCCCGCTGATCCCAAGGTCAAAGTCAAATACTTAGTCTGTTTACAAAACTTAACATCAGAGAAATATTGTTGTAACTTCTATTTCTTTCATCTAAAATGCTTAATATTTTACATATGCATTCCTGTAAGGCTCTACTACCATGCTGTGCCAAATCCACGGCTGTCCAACCCCTACTGATCCCAAGGTCAAGGTCAAATACTTAGTCTGTTTACAAAACTTAACATCAGAGAAATATGTTATAACTTCTATTTCCTTTGTCTAGAATGCTTAATATTTCACACATGCATTCCTGTAAGGCTCTACTACCATGCTGTGCCAAATCCACGGCCGTCCCACCCCCGCTGATCCCAAGGTCAAGGTCAAATACTTAGTCTCTTTACAAAACTTAACATCAGATAAATATGTTATAGCTTCTTATTTCCTTTGTCTAAAATGCTTAATATTTCACACATGCATTCCTGTAAGGCTCTACTACCATGCTGTGCCAAATCCACGACCGTCCAACCCCCGCTGATCCCAAGGTCAAGGTCAAATACTTAGTCTGTTTACAAAACTTAACATCGGAGAAATATTGTTATAACTTCTATTTCCTTCATCTAAAATGCTTAATATTTCACACATGCATTCCTGTAAGGCTCTACTACCATGCTGTGCCAAATCCACGACCGTCCAACTCCCACTGATCCCAATGTCAAGGTCAAATACTTAGTCTGTTTACAAAACTTAACATCAGAGAAATATGTTATAGCTTCTATTTCCTTTGTCTAAAATGTTTTTCACACATGCATTCCTGTAAGGCTCTACTACCATGCTGTGCCAAATCCACGACGTCCAACGCCCGCTGATCCCAAGGTCAAATACTTGGTCTCTTTACAAAAGTTAACATCAGAGAAATAAGTTATAATTTCTATTTCCTTCATTGAAAATTCTTAATATTTCACTCGTGCATTCCTCTAAGGTTGTACTATCATGCTGTGACATATCTACGACCGTCCAACCCCCGCTGATCCCAAGGTCAAGGTCACACATACTTAGTCTCTTTACAAAACTTAACATCAGAGAAATATGTTATAACTTCTATTTCCTTTATCTAAGATGTTTAATATTTCACACATGCATTCCTGTAAGGCTCTACTACCATGCTGTGCCAAATCTACGACCATCCAACCCCCGCTGATCCCAAGGTCATGGTCAAATACTTAGTCTCTTTACAAAACTTAACATCAGAGAAACAAGTTATAACTTCTGTTTCCTTCATTGAAAATTCTTAATATTTCACTTGTGCATTCCTCTAAGGTTGTACTATCGTGCTGTGACATATCTACATCCGTCCAACCCCCGCTGATCCCAAGGTCAAGGTCACATACTTAGTCTCTTTACAAAACTTAACATCAGAGAAATATGTTATAACTTCCATTTCTTTCATCGAAAATTCTTAAAATTTCATGCATGCATTCCTCTAAGGCTCTACTATCATGCTGTGACAAATCCCCGCTGATATCGAGGTCAAGGTCACATACTTAGTCTCTTTACAAAACTTAACATCAGAGAAATCGGTTATAATTTCTATTTCCTTGCTCGGATCTGCTTCACATTTCACACACGCATTGCTCCAATGGACCTCTACCACCCTATGACAAATTAACGTTTGTGCCGCCCCCGCTAAGCTCAGAGTTAAGGTCACAAGCCCACACACTTGGATATTATTTTACATATTTAGGGGGTACCTGGGCCCACGCGTGGGGTATTCCGTAAGCCTCGCTTACTGACCAATCTAGTTTATGTCCGTCCGTGGTCATTTAGGTTTAGCTAAGGTCATTTAACCCTTTCAACCCTAAGGAACTGGAATGGACTGTGATATGCTAATGTTCCGACCAATCCAATGGTCACAAAATGATTTTCAGATTCGTCCATTTATGAAAAGGGGGTTGTTGTTCTCAAAAATATGAAAATTACTTTCAAACAGTGCAGATCCTGATGAGACGGCTCGTTATGAGCCAGCTCATCTGGATCTGCACTGTTTGCATAAACCGCTATAGCGGGCTTTCGGGTTCAAAGGGTTAAGGCCATCCCGTATTTCACCTGCTGCATTGGGGGTAAAAGTTCCAAAATCAGAACAGAATATTTACATCTAGAAAAAATATATTCAGACCTGAAATTAGAATAACCTGACCTGGTCCCAGGTCCATACCACACGTAAGTCACTTGTCCCCTTCCCCTAAAATAGGATTATGAATAATCGTAATACTCACATAAGGGGTATAACCAGATTCAACTGTTACATACAAAAATGCCAAAGATGTACGAGAGGGCCAAAATTACGAGGGAGAAATTTTCAATTTTATGATAAATTTATTAATTTTTATTATACTGAATTTATTACATTATCACAGCCAAATTTAATAAATTCAGTATAATAATACTGCATACTTTTAATCATGAAATATATGCAGTTGTTAGTTCTATATGAAATAATGCATTTCAGGAAAAATAAATGATTACTCCCTCAAAGTATACTTTGCTAGTAAAGTATACTTTGCAATGTTGATGAAATAGGCTACAGGTCTGGTCGGGATTCAGTATAAGAATTTCTCGATATTGCCATAACTTTAATGTAATTTGAAGGCTGACTACTATTTGGACACTCGATACATCTGGCGGACGGCAGGTTGGGAGAATGTGAATGGTAATCTAACGATAGCGTTCATCTTTATCAGAATACCGATATCCCTGGTTTGACCCGCTGATACATTTTTGGCTTACTTTTTATTTGAGATCCGATTCTGGTATACCCGTTATAAAAGTTATAATATTAGTACTGATCCTATTACTTTTAGGGAATAAGGCTAAGTAACTCGGGTGTGATGGGGACCTGGCACCAGATATCAAGTTTTTCTATATTAACGCTTAGACTGCTACTCACAACAATAGTCGTCTGCTGTTGTCTTTATATCTTGCCTTATTTCTCAATAGAAACATGTTTTGACAGCAAAAAGTGCTGTCAAAGCATGTTGTAAATTATTCTAAAGTGCTGTCAAAGCATGTTTTTGATGATAAAAATGGAAAATAACAGCAGACGACAAAACAAATAAGATAACAACATGGCCTAAAATGATTGTAGTTGTTGACAGGCCACCAATTGGTAAATAAATAAAGAATCTGAGAAATATGTTATACATTGTAACTTCTATCAACTTCTAAAAAACAAATGTTTTACTGAGAGAAAAGACAAAATATGAATTGTCAGCAGACAACTTTTTTCGGTTCCCGCATTCTAAGGGTTAAGCATACGCATCTAGCTAAGTATACTTTGAGGGAGTAATCATTTATTTTTCCCTAAATGCATTATTTCATATAGAACTAACGACTGTTTGATGTTTGATAGTGTGATAAATTCAGTATAATAATAATTAATTAATTTATCCTTAAATTGAAAATTTCTCCCTCAAAGTGTACTCCTGGACACTTTATTGTCCGGAGCAGAACTCTAATACCTAATTTGGAATATTAAACTTCATACATGCATCGTTTGTTTGTTGGGGTTTAACAACCTATCAACAGCTAAGGTCATTTAAGGCCAGCCCGGGTCAATGGGTTTAGTACTAAATCGCATTTTTAACCTGTACAAGTACATGTTCAAAATCACAAAATCAGAACTGAATATTTACAATAAAAAGCTATATATTCAGCCCTGAAATCAGAATAATCCTGAATCACTTGGCCCCCTACAGAAAAGCAGTAGGATCAGTAACAATCTTACTACTTTTATAAAGGGCAATAACCCAATTCAACTAGGTAACAAAAGAGTCGAAGATAAAAACGTACCTGAGGGCCAAAGCAGGCAAATTGTGGTTCCTATAAAGAGGAACCCCTACCGTTAATTTACGCCGTCACGTTCGCTCGACCAACCACCCACTCATAGATGCATAATCCACGACCCAAAGGTGTATCACACACAAAGATAACTCTTGCCATCCTAATCAGAGTTATCTCCCTTTCTTTGCAGATTGATTTCCTGTCCGACACATAACTGAATATGTTCACACTTCGCCTTGCATAGACTATGACCCAAAGGTCTCTCTCATGCAAGAATAACAACTCTCACCATACTAATATATTATATCTCCCTTTTTTCACAGACTGACTTTCGTGTTCAGTCCGTAGCTTAAATACGCCTTGGAATATTCTCATGAAACTTCATACACGCATAGACCTTGGATTAAAGTTGTGGTTGCGCAAGAATGACCATTCCCATTTTAATAAATAATAATCATTCAGTTGTCTGTCTATTCGCAGTCCAATTTTCTGTCCGGTCCATAGCTTGAACACTCTTTGGAATACCGTCTCACTGGATTCCAAAGCCCGTCTTGGCATGTGTGAAGGTTCAAACGGTATTCCAAAAGTTTGGAATACCGTTTGAACCTTCACACATGCCAAGACAGGACGGAAATTGTGTCATGCACAAGGGGGATACACATGCGTATGTGGACCAGCATAGATTTCTAGTTTATTTTATGTTTTGTTTAATGGCCCGTCAACAGATATGGTCATCTTAGGCTTGGTTAACGGGATCGACTTCCATAGTTCACCTGTACGGATGGGGAAAAACTGAATATTTACGTAAAAAATAAATCTTCAGACCTGAAATTATAATAACCTGATCTGGTGTCGGGTTATCACCACGCCGGAGTCACTTGGCCCCACCCACTAAAAGTAATAGGATTAGAACAATCTTACTACTGTTATAATGTAAAGAAAGGCGTTCAAGAAAGGCAAAAATGTACACGCGGGCCAAACCAGCGATATCGGGACTACCTTCGTATGCTCCCTAACTGCCGCTCGCCGGGCGGACAATACAATTCAGCAAAACAAGTGCATAGTCTGAATGCATTTTTATTTTATACATATATAAACATGATAAAGATGGAAACATGTGTTCAACGACAAGCACAAATGTACACACAATCTGGTACATGAACAAGCTGGACTTGATTGTGATGTATCATGAGATTGTTCAACAGCAAGGTCATATACAGATGTCTCGAGAATATCTATCAAAATAATTTGTGACCAGAAATTAAATGAATGTGGTTTAACGCCCCAGCAACAGCTAAAGTCATATAGGGACGGGACCACAGTTTAAAGTCTCATTCTATAAACCAGTGGGATGGAAATACCTATGGTAGGTTTTGAACTCGCTACCTTCAGAATTGAAGTCCTGTATTCTAACCCTGAGCCACAGCCCATCCCTTGTTTGTGACCAGTGTTGCCCCTGATCAACCTGCACATCCAAAGTGTGATCGGTCTACACTGTAGAGCCTCAAAAGAAATAAACAAAACAAGTATCGGATGTGCTTTTCTTATTTGTAACAGTGCAGATCCAGATCAGAATGTGCGGATGCACAGGCTGATCTGGATATACACTTGTCGCAATACCCTTTAGCCCAATTCTACTGTCACAGCCATATACATGTGTCTGTGATGGGAGAAATGGGGCTATGGGATTTGTGGCCAGTCTAGCTCCCGGTCTCCAAGCACACTCATACGTCATAATAGCGACCTATTCGGATGCGCAGGCTGGTCCGAGTCTACACTGGTCGTAAACCTATAAACCCATTCTCCCATCACCCACTGATTAAGCTTTAACATCTGAAGGTCATACAGAGCTCCAGATAAGCTGCGTATTTGCTTAAATAACCAATTAAAATTGCCAAAAACCCAATTGAAATCAGAAGCAGCGTGTACCAAAAAGCAATACAAATGTTATGGTACCTTTATCATGCTGCAGAAAACAATAAACTGACTACAATATAGCACATTTTTCTTACTTTCCATGAAAACACATCTTGGTTTTTCATTAGAATTGTCTCCAAGGAGACAATTCTAATGAAATGCCAAGACATGTTTTAATTTCGAAGCAAACTATTCGACAATTGCTGTCTGTTGATGTGTAAACAGTAGTGTGATTTTATTTTACCCAATTACAATTTTTAAATACCCAATTGCTACAGAAATGATGGAGTGACAATACTCAATTACTAATACCTTATCTGAGCCTTGATCATAGGAATAAGAAAATGACCAATATTCCTGATTACCACAACAAGGCTGAATATGACATAATTTATGAAGTTATTGCTATACCGATATATTGGGATACAATTTGTTTTGGAAAACCTCTATGTCGGTGATGGTGGTCAACATTAAGGGTAATTACAGTACATTAATAACTTTATTTTATGACTCGCATATTTAAATATTGTTTCTTTGCTTGCTTTGAAAAGCTGTCACATGGAAAGGAGAAGGCCTTGACCTTTATTACCCATAATGCCTCCCCCAAGATAGAATTGTAAGGGGGGGGGGGGGGGCAACTGTATGTTAACAGTTGACCAACCCCAGTTTCAGTTATTGCTCTTCCTCACTTAGCCAGTAGCACTATCCTGTGTTAGCTATGAGCAATTTAAATATGTTGTCTTTATTCACAGTAAAACATGGTTTGGCAGCACTTTGTAATCATATCCATTGGAAATGATTATAAAGCATGTTTTTTATAAGAAAAAATGGAATATAAAAAATAAATAGCAGACGAAAAAAATGAATTCAGCATTGTAAGGGTTAAGACTGCTTGTGGGTCTGAAGAAAAGTTATCTTATTAGTGAGTCGGTCTTTATTACCGGAACCGAGTAGACCAAATCCTTAACTCTTTGCATTCTGGCAAACTTGTGGGCTATAAAGAATTCAATAGCATACAAAAAATAATTATATTTTCTTTTATTTCTCCCTGTAAATATCATGAATATGGAATTAATTTCATTAGAATCGAGTCCATCAGGATCTACACTGCAAACATTCCCAGAAGTCTGTAGTGTTGAAAGGGGTAAGCATTATTCAACAACATACCATATTACTGCGGAAATTCCTGAAGCGTAATATGTTAGAATGTTCTTATTTCAGAGGTATTTATCTCCATGTCGTCACTAGAAAAAAGAGAATTTTACAAGTGTGGAGATAAATTCCTCATCAGTCAGCAGGTGCCTTCATGGCAAGACACCGGACAGACAGCTGGTAAATATAAGGTTCGACAATGTCCAGCCGTTGGGTAATCTTTTGCCGTGACACAAGGGAACTGTTTGAACCCCAAGGCCGTAGAGGCTGCGGGTTCAAACAGTTCCAGAGTGCCACGGCAAACGTTTACTCACGGCTGGACATGGTCGAGCGTTATTATTAAATTTATGTTGGAATCATGTAATTTGAGCATATATACAAATCACTTTTCGGTACTTTGATCTGCTCAATTCAACACATACATATTCCGGTGCCGCAGTACACGTCGTGTGATGCAGCTGCATCAATTTCAAATTTTCAGTGCGACCGTTGTGAACTGGTCTGGTGATGTAATGGCGCGTTCCAGTAATGTCATGAGACACATGCATTACGTAGGTGTTGGCTTGGCCCCGGAATTGTCTTCAGTCATGGTCAAACAGCACCCATTGTACGTTTGAACACGTAGCTGTGAGCGGTGTCAAAGCGGTGTCAAAGAACGGCTGTCATGTGACAACATCTCTTTATGCCACCTATGCGATATCAAGGGGCATATTGCATTGCTCTTGAGGTTCCGTATTGTGTACATTTACGTCGAAAAGTTTGTAAGAGTCCAGTATGCCACAAACATAATGTCTAGTTGTAACTTTGTATAGGTTTCGCCCTGTCTGTCCATCCGTCTGTTGAGAATGTTTTTGTAATAGTTTCTCAAATAGGGGTCCTAAGTGCGTTGACAGAGCACATTTTCTACTTTTGTACCCAAGAACATGTGCGGTTTTCTTTTTAATAAAACTCACTGCTATATGATTGGCAAAAGCCGGGCGGTGGTGTGCGGGCGGAGAGCATCCACAATGTTAAGTGTTCGTGTGTAGGTCCATTTTTTACATTTACCTAATTAACTTCAAATAAAGCCATTTTCAACGGTCAGTTTTCGCTTTATCCAATTGTCTATGCCTTGAAGAAAACCCGGCTTTGGTGGCTTTGCCTCATCTATTGTTCATGAAATATATTGTCAGATACTGTGATATTTTATACGACCGTTTTTAGCTCGCCCTGCACGAAGTGCATAAGAGCTTATAGCATACCCCCACCCCCGGTGTCGTCGGCGTCGACAAACTTAACGTTGGGTAAATGTCTTATAACTTCTGTTTCCTTTCATTGAACACCTTGATATTTTATACACGCATTCCTCAGATGACCCTCTATCATGCTGTAGCAAATCCATGACCCACCACCCAACTCTTACCCCAAGGTCAAGGTCACAAACTTAGCATGTTCATAAACTTAACGTTGGGTAAATGTCTTATAACTTCTGTTTCCTTACATGGAACACCTTGATATTTCATACATGCATTCCCCAGATGACCCTCTATCATGCTGTAGCAAATCCATGACCCACCACGCCACCCTTACCCCAAGGTCAAGGTCACAAACTTAGCACATTCATAAACTTAACGTTGGGTAAATGTCTTATAACTTCTGTTTCCTTTCATGGAACACCTTGATATTTCATACATGCATTCCTCAGATGACCCTCTATCATGTAGCAAATCCATGACCCACCACCCAACGCTTACCCCAAGGTCAATGTCACAACTTAGCACATTCATAAATTTAACGTTGGGGTAAATTTCTTATAGCACCTGTTTCATTTCATGGAACGCCTTGATATATCATACATTCATTCCTCAGATGACCCTCTACCATGCTGTATAAAATCCATGACCCACAACCCAACCCTTACCCCAAGGTCAAGGTCACAAACTTAGCACATTCATAAACTTAACGTTGGGGTAAATTTCTTTTAACATCTGTTTCCTTTCCTGGAATACCTTGATATTTCATACATGCATTCCTCAGATGACCCTCTATCATGTTGTAGCACATCCACGACCCACCCCCAACCCTTACCCCAAGGTCAAGGTCACAATCTTAGCATGTTCATACACTTAACGTTGGGGTAAATGTTGTGTAACTTCTGTTGATTTGCAGGGAATGCCTTCATATGTCATACATGCATTCATCTGCTGACCCTCTATCATGCTGTAGCAAATATACGATCCACCACCCAACCCTTACCCCAAGGTCAAGGTCACAAAATTAGCATGTTCATAAACTTAACGTTGGGGTAAATGTTGTGTGACTTCGGTTTATTTACAGGGAACGCCTCCATATTTCATACATGGATTCTTCTGATGATACTCTATCGTGATATTACAAAACCATGACCCACCGCCCATCCCTTACCCCAAGGTCAAGGTCACAAACTTAGCACATTCATAAACTTAACGTTGGGGTAAATGTCTTATAACATCTGTTTTCTTTCATGGAACGCCTTGATATTTCATACATGCATTCCTCAGATGACCCTCTATCATGCTGTGCAAATCCACGACTCACCACCCGACCCTTACCCCAAGGTCAAGGTCATAAACCTAGCACATTCATAAACTTAATGTTGGGGTAAATGTTGTGTAACTTCTGTTTATTTACAGGGAATACCTTCATATTTCATACATGTATTCATCTGATGAAACTCTATCGTACTATGGCAAATCCATGACCCACCTCCCACCCCTTTCCTCAAGGTCAAGGTCACAAACTTAGCACATTCATAAACTTAAAAATAACGTTGGGGTAAATGTCTTATATCATCTGTTTCCTTTCATGGAACGCCTTGATATTTCATACATGCATTGATCTGATGATACTCTATTGTGCTATAGAAAATCCATGACCCACCCCTTACTCCCAGGTCAAGGTCACAAACTGAGCACATTCATAAACTTAACGTTGGGGTAAATCTCTTATAACATATGTTTCCTTTCATGGAACGCCTTGATATTTCATACATGCATTCCTCAGATTACCCTCCATCATGCTGTAGCAAATCCACAACCCAAAACCCAACCATTGCTCCAACGTCAATGTCACAAACGTAGCATGTTCATAAACTTAACGTTGGGGTAAATGTTGTGCAACTTCTGTTTTTTATATTTCATACATGCATTCATCTGATGATCCTCTATTGTGCTACAGCAAATCCATGACCCCCCACCCCCACCCATTTCCCCAAGATCAACATCAAAGCATGTTGTAAATTATTCTAAAGTGCTGTCAAAGCATTTTTTTGATGATAAAAATGGAAAATAAAAAATAAAGACGACAAACAAATTAAGATAGCGGTTTAAGGGTTAATATGTTTTTTTTTCTGAATGTGAAACCAATGCAAATATCTACTTAGAGTGTAGTAAATGGATTTATCACATATTTGCGGCGAATAATAACCGCGTTTTTGCCTGGTTAGATAACCAAACTCGATTTTTTCACAATGAATTAATTACCGTTATTACTTAGATATCAATTTTTGCCTAGAAATTGCCTGTATTTGCCTACAGCAATAACATACACAGTCCAGGCTGATACGGCGTGTTTTCCAGTCTGATACTGAAACTTCTAGTCTGATACCGCCGTTTCCAGTCCGATACCATGTCTCGCGCGCGTATTAAACCAGTTCATTTGGGCATGCGCATTGCGTATGTTTACTTTATCGGCTGCGTAAATTTTGACAGATGCCGGGAATTTAAATTTGTAGGCTCTGTATTTCATCATTCAATCATGGATAACGGTATAGACTTTAATATAGGATTATCACAACTGCCGGATGATTGATATTGAAATTGATATCTAAGTAATCTAAGTAATAAAAACGTTAATAAGTGTCTTGTTTGATATTGGCCTATCGGTAACATGGTATCAGCCTTCGACCTTCGGTCTCAGGCTGATAAATGGTACCCATGGTAACCCAAGCAATTAATTGTTGTCATAGTAACCATGAGTCATGAGTGGAAACAGTACACACTATATACTTAGTAACTATGTCAGATAAATGTTGATTTTGCTGCATCAGTAATCTACATATATCCGATAGACACTATTTGACATAACGAAGTCGAATATCAGGGTTTTCAGGTAATATTCATATATTTATATATATACTAATATGGTCACTATGAAACCAATTTGTGCTTTACATCAGTAAAGTAGCATTAATTTGGTATGATTTAAACTATACATGTATATATATTTCCACACATATTTCTAACCTTTAAATGTCAAATTAGGTGTCCAAATTTACATTTACATTTTAGAAACCGTTGCCATGATAACCATTTTTTTTTCACCTTGTAAATGTCACTAGTTAAATGGTGATGTTATTATATATAGATTTGTATCAAATTGGAATGAAATATATTGAAAATAATAGAAATATGGGAAATAACATTTTTGGGCAAAAAACATGTTTTTGTTGACTTATTTTCTACCCAGAAACAATAATTTTCAGAAATAATTTACAAAATCATGAAAACATGAGTATACAATTGTATTTTATTGAATAAAATGCATGGTTTTATGCATATTTCTTCAGTGGTTTTCAAAATATTCAATTAACAATGTGACATAAACCATACTTTCATATGATTTCGGTGCCGTTTGCTCCCATTCAAATACATGGAAGAAAATGGAGGAAAATGGCACAAAATGTCACAAATTTGGGTTTTAAAATTCTTCATAACTCATGTGATCCATAGCTCATTGTAAAGGTCTCACCAAGTACCACAACTTGGTAGTAAATTGAATGTATATTTTATACATTAACAAATCACATGAACCCCCTACAGTATACATGTACATTATGTTTGTAAAACATGGATATGCCCCCTGTGGCATACTGGTGGCCGTTTCACTAAACTTCGTACAACTAAAATGTTCGTAAGTGCAAGTTTAGGACCATCTGGAAATTTCAATTGATGGATTTACTTTTATTGAGAATAGGCTGCATAAGCAGCCTATTCTCTATAAATGTAAATCCAACAGTTGTTTACAAGAAAACATTGTTATGTGAATTTCACAGACTATCATAATCTTACACTTACGAACATTTTAGTCGTACGAAGTTTAGTGAAACGGGCCCCCAGACTAACTGGAGAAACCCTTACAAACTTTTCAGCGTAAACAGGGGTGTAGCTAGTACGGTTTAAGAGTTTTACAACTTACAAGGCAAAATTGCCAAATTCTAAGTCGAAAAGGGGGAGTTTGTTTGTTGGGGTTTAACGGCCTATCAACAGCTATGGTCATTTAAGGCCGGGTCAATGGGTTTAGTACTAAATCCCATATATTACCTGTACAAGTACATGTACATGTTCAAGTACATGTACAAATGGGGGGAAAATCCCAAAATCAGAAATGAATATTTACAATAACAAAACTATATATTCAGCCCTGAAATCAGAATAATCCTGGTCTGATGCCAGGTCCTCGCGACACCAGAATCACTTGGCCCCTCCCAAAAGCAGTAGGATCAGTAATAATCTTACTACTTTTATAATGGGCAATAACCCAATTCAACTCCCAGGTAACTAAAGAGCCAACGATAAAAACGTACCTGAGGGCCAAACCAGGCAAATCGTGATTCCTATAAGAAGGAACCCATACCGTTAATTTACGCTGTCTCGTTCGCCCGACCATCATCCACCGAAAAGGGGGAGATAATCCACGACACGGGGGTCAAATAAAAAATCGAAATAAACATTGTGCATCTAGTGATCATAAGGAAGCTACATACCAAGTTTCAGGTATATAGCTAGTACAATTTAAATAAAGGTTTAATGACTTACAAGGTCGGTGACAAATGGAAGGACGGGACGGACGGACAAGGGCAACACTAAATGCCCCCTCCACTATCGTGGTGGGGCATAAAAAACTGGATGCACATGCTGGACGCACACCAAAAGCGACGACTATATCACACCGACCACTATAGCATGCCACGCCAACCACTATATCATATCGACCACTATATCACGCCGACCACTACGCCGACCACTACGCCGACCACTATATCACGCCAACCACTATATCATGCCGACCAGTCGACCACTATATCACGCCGACCACTATATCACGCCACACCGACTACTATATCACGCCACATGCCGACCACTATATCCCGCCGACCACTATATCATGCCGACCACTATATCACGCCGACCATTATATCACGCCGCACACCGACCACTATATCACGCCAACCGACCACTATATCACTATATCACGCCAACCGACCACTATATCATGCCGATCACGCCGACCAATATAACACGCCGCACGCCGACCACTATATCACGCCGCACGCCAACCACTATATCACACCGACCACTATATCATGCCGATCACTATATCACGCTGACCACTATATCACGCCGACCACTATAACGCCGACGACAAGCGGGCGTGATAATATAATACTGGTTTAATAAACATGCAAAACATGTTTTCTTTTTTAGGAACAAAACTTATATTTGATCATTGGCTAGCATAAACGTTGCCTGATAAATAGAATATCAGTGTTGTTTAAAGGTACATGCCCACTCAGTAGGCACAAACTGTTCTATATATGAATTAAATAAGTGTATAATTGTGTCACTATTCCACCAGTTCTATACATTACAATTATACAGACCTGTATAGTGGTATTGGCAAATAGTGTAGATCGTAACGAGCCGTCTTATCAGGATCTGCACTTTTTGCAAGTAATTTCCATATTTTTATTAGAAAAAAACCCCCACCCCATTCTTATTAATGGACTAATCGGAAAATCATTTTGTGACAATTTGATTGGTCCTTAAATTAGCATATCACAGTCCCTGCCAGTAATTTAGGGGTGAAAGGGTTAATGTCTACATCGACACATGCACCAATTTGATTTATTGGTGTTTAACGTCCTATCAACAGCTAAGGTCATTTAAGGCCGGGCCAACGGGTTCGATCCCGTATGCAACCTGCTGCATTGGGGGAAAAATCCCAAAATCAGAACGGAATACTTAAATAAAAAAAAATATTCAGCCCAGAAATTAGAATAACCTGACCTGGCGCCAGGTACATACCTCACCAGTCACTTGGCCCCTTCCCCTAAAAGTAATAGGATTAGGACACATACAGTGGAACCTCTCTAAACAGACAACAAGAAACATTATGTGATCATTATTTGATGGGTTTCTTCATCATTTATCTCAGGTGATAATGCATGTTCGTGATCGCATAGCACACATTCCAAAGTACATGTAAGTATTATTTGATTCGGCACATACTTATGTCGTTTTTGAGAAGAATCGATTCTTCGCAAAAACGACAGAAATTTGAGCCAAAGTACCGAGACCACCAAATACAGCTTAACAAGACGCGTTTGATGCGCCATATTTCATCAAAATCCGTTACATAATAAGGACAAAATAAATGAATTACATGTATGTACTTTGAATAGGAAGTTTCAGTACATGTTTTGTTATCCATGTTTGTTTGTTTGCTAGGGTTTAACGGCCTATCAACAGCTAAGGTCATTTAAGGCCGGGTCAATGGGTTTAGTACTAAATCCCATATATTACCTGTACAAGTACATGTACATGTTCAAGCACATGTACACTTATGGGGAAAATCCCAAAATCAGAACTAAATATTTACAATGAAAATCTATAATATATTCAGCCCTGAAATCAGAATAATCCTGATCTGATGCCAGGTCCTCGCCACACCAGAATCACTGGGCCCCCTCCCAACAGCAATAGGATCAGTAATAAGCTTACCACTTTTATAGTGTGCAATAACCCAATTCAATTCCCAGGTAACAAAAGAGCCAAAGATAAAAGGCCAAACCAGGAAAATCGTGATTCCTATAAGGAGGAACCCCTACCGTTAATTTACGCAGTCACGTTCACCTGACCACCACCCACTATTGAATCCACGTGATCATACACCTTGACTATGCAACGTCATACAAGAAGGCGTTGATATTACTGCGACAAAACGTGAAAGAAAACGGTCAGGTTTTTAACCCTTTCACCCCTAAGTAACTGGAATGGATTTTGATATGTTAATTTTGCAACCAATACAATCGTAACAAAACGCAATTGAGCAGAGGCTCACAGATACCCCGGCTCAGCCTGGAGGCTGGACCGACAAATTACAACTTTAACGCAAATCTTAAGGACGGATGGATGGAATGACGAAAACCATACTTTTATGCCGGTGGGGGGGGGGGGGGGGGTATAACTAGTCACATTTATAAAATGGGGTGTGCATTTTTCTCACAAATATGAAAATTACTTGCAAAAAGTGCAGATCCTGATGAGACGACTCGCTACGATCTACACTGTTTGCAAATACCACTATACAGGTATGTAGTGTTGAAAGGTTTAATGTCTAAAAATGGACTTTGAAACTTAAATGTTTTAATCTCAAGATTATAAATTATAATGCACCGAAAATAGAAAGCACACATCTGATTGGTCAATTGTTATCACAGCCTGTAAAATATGAAAAGTTACAGCATATAAAATCTCCGTTTTACCAGTTTGTATGTGTTTTACAACTTGACAGATTTATGTACATGTAACCCTATGCGCTTTTGTAAACAATGGCCAGCAGAGGGGAATGCAAATATTTCCAAATTAATTTCGGTACATTTTTGTTTATCCATTTTGCCATATTGACCTGTACAACCCAAAGCGGAAAAGAGAATCGACCAACGAGTTACGACTGACAAATGTGACTTCAGGGTAGTGGCCCTTCAACAAATTCCCAAAAATATTACCACACCCGCCCAAAATACAGAAGAATTTACTAAAGTGCTCAAATGCAAACACAATATACCAGTACCAGCCTATAACTTTACGAATTCCAATGTGCACATACATATACATATACATATACATAATAAACTGTATTGCAGATGGGTAATCACCTGAATTAGGCGCAAATCCAGGGAAATCCTAGGCCTGTTGACACAAGTTGTTGATATTTCCTTTGTAAAAATAACACGAAAACAATGTAGAAATGTTGGCATTTCTTTAAATGAATAAAAGCAAATAACTGTTGCAACTACACATATAAAAGCAATACAATTGTTAAAATAAACGTTAGAGTTGAATAAATGTATAGATGTCTTAGAGAAAAAGTCCCGTTACTCTCAATTTGAAATGGGATATATTCTTTGGCGGAGTTACATTTCTTCAAATTCATTTGGTGCGAGGCGGTTATCGATGACGACAACAACCTGCTGACGTATTGAAATATATCACTGTTCGTGATATGCTACGACGTTGCAGAAAGCGGGGAGCACACTAGGTAAAGCATTAGAATGGAATTAATCATGCTTTGTTTTTTCGATTTGGAGCGGTATGTGCGAGGTTTTATGGTCTGAGAATCAGTTTAACGGCTCCGCTAACGCATCGCTGTAAAACTGATTCACAGACCATAAAACCTCTCACATACCGCTCCAAATCGTAAAACAAAGCATGGTTATCCCCTAAATTTTATTATATATGGTATGGTTTCATTGAATGTCGAGCAGTATGGATCCTGATCAGACTACGGACGCACAGTCTGATCTGGATACAAAATGGTCGCAAAACCCATAAGCCCCATTTCTCCAGTCACAGCCACAAATAATGGATGCAACCAGATTCAACGCTCATGTACCAGGAAGCTAACTACTGTCTGTTCCACGTTTTGCTGCCGACAAACATTTGGCTGTTAAACACATTAGATATAACAAGAGCTGTAGGAGAACAGCATAGCTCGACTACGAGGGTTGTCGATGTACACATAGCTTGTCTACGAGGGTTGTCGATGTACACATAGCTTGACTACGAGGGTTGTCGATGTACCCATAGCTTGACAAACAAGGTGGCCGCGGCCTGCATAAAAACCTTAACCAAGATTGACTAAAAACGTTAACGTAATGTACATCACTAGGAGCTAAAATTTTCCAAGTATGGTTGCTGTAGGCCCAGGAGTATTCCATATACAAGCTTGACTAAAAACCTTAACCAAGGGGAAATAACTAAGTAATCCAAGGATAAAAGTAGGTCAATGTCAAATATAGGTCAGGGATTATTGATGTACATCACTAGGAGATGAAGTTGTCCAAGAATGGTTGTTGTAGTCCCAGGAGTATTTCATATACACGATTGACTATAAACATTAACCAAGTTTGAGCACAAACCTTAACCAAGTGGAAATAAGTAAGTAATTCAAGGTTAAATGTAGGTGAAGGTAAAATATAGGTCAGGGGTTATTGATGTACATCCCTATGAGAAACATTTATCCAAGGATGGTGTCTGTATGCACAATAGTATTCCATCTACAAGCTTGACTAAAAACCTTAACCAAGGTTGACTAAAAACCTTAACCAAGGGGAATTAAGTAAGTAATTCAAGGTTAAATGTAGGTCAAGGTCAAGTATAGGTCAGGGGTTGTTGATGTACATGACTAGGATATGAAGTTGTCCAAGTATGGTTGGTGTAGGGCCAGGAGTATTGCATCTACAAGCTTGACTAAAAACCTTAACCAAGGAGAATTAACTAAGTAATTCAAGAGGAAATGTAGGTCAAGGTCAAATATAGATCAGGGGTTATTGATGTACATCACTATGAGAAATGTTTGTCCAAGTATGGTGTCTGTATGCACACTAGTATTCCATGTACAAGCTTGACTAAAAACCTTAACCAAGGTTGACTAAAAACCTTAACCAAGGGGAATTAACTAAGTAATTCAAGGTTAAATGTAGGTCAAGGTCACATATAGGTCAGGGGTTGTTGATGTACATCACTAGGAGATGAAGTTGTCCAAGTATGGTTGGTGTAGGGCCAGGAGTATTCCATCTACAAGCTTGACTAAAAACCTTAACCAAGGGGAATTAACTAAGTAATTCAAGGTTAAATGTAGGTCAAGGTCAAATATAGGTCAGGGGTTGTTGATGTACATCACTAGGAGATGAAGTTGTCCAAGTATGCTTGGTGTAGGGCCAGGATTAGTCCATCTACAAGCTTGACTAAAAACCTTAACCAAGGGGAATTAACTAAGTAATTCAAGAGGAAATGTAGGTCAAGGTCAAATATAGATCAGGGGTTATTGATGTACATCCCTATGAGAAAAGGTTGTCCAAGTATGGTGTCTGTATGCATACTAGTATTCCATGTACAAGCTTGACTAAAAACCTTAACCAAGGTTGACTAAAAACCTTAACCAAGAGGAATTACCTAAGAGGAAATGTAGGTCAAGGTCAAATATAGATCAGGGGTTATTGATGTACATCACAAGGAGATGAAGTATGGTGGGTGTAGGGCCAGTAGTATTGCATATACAAGCTTGACTAAAAACCTTAACCAAGGCGTGACAGTAACGCCGACGCCGACGCCGACGCCGGGGTGACAACATAAGCTCTAACTATTCTTCGAATAGTCGAGCTAAAAAATATTAAAAACTAAGTACTTTTTCATCAATAACAAAACAAGTCACCCTCCCCAAAAAAAAAAATTATTTCATGAAATTCCATCAAATATTAATTTTATTGCGAAATTTGACATGGAAATTTAACATGGGGCAAAAAGGAGGAGGACCAAGAGGATCAAAAAACAAAAAAAATAGGAAATTGACCCCGAATCCTGGTGAGATAGCTTGGAAATGATGCAAATAAGAAAAAACAAATGTTACATCACAAAATACGCCCGTCGAATATGGGCCAGACAGCGAAGATGCAGAAATGTGAAGCTGTCACCAAGGCAAGAAACATTAATGAAAATTTGAAAGTCTATAGCATTATTTCTTCATCTCGTTGTGCTAAACATGTAACTAATTTAGGCAGATAGAAAAGTAGAGTGTAAAGTAGAAATGATAGGGAATTGGATACAATAATGTAGAAAAAATGGCTAAGTTAAAAAGATGATATTTTTGTTAAAAAATATGTTTTCGGCATAAAAACACCAATGTGCACATCTTCAATATGTGTAGAAGACGTGTGTATAGTTTCAAATCGATGACTGAACGGTTTCGGAGGAGTTGTGTACACGAAATAGGCACTTTTTCTGTCAGCCGCGCCCCGCCCACCCACCCGCCTAGCGGTAAAACATAATACGTACCGTTTTTTAAAAATTATTTAAAAAAAATCTATTTTAGCCCCCATGTTAAATTCCCATATCAAAAGATCAAAATAATTCTTTTTGGAGAGATTGACTTTTCTTATTGATGAAAAAGTGCTTACAATTAAATATGTTTAACCTTCAATGAGCTTAATAGCCAAAAGTGTGTTGGCAGCAAAACGTGGAACAGACAGTATATATTACGTTTGTAAAACATGGGTATGCCCTCTTGTATACTGGACCATAAAAAAGAACCAGAAATGAGGCAAAGCCATAAAACAATGAGGCAAAGCCACAAAACAAAATGGCTAAGTGTTTCAGCAACATTTCGAAGGTGACGAGGGTCAAGGTCGTGTTAATGGTCCTTCGAGTAATATTGAAGATATTACATGTTGGAGAAACTCTTACAAAAATGTTTGACACAAACAAATGGCTAAATGTTTCAGTGACATTTCGAAGGTGACGAGGGTCAAGGTCGTGTTAATGGTGGCGCGTGCGTGTTTTTCAAAAATGTTTGGGTGATTCAAGTGTCCAAGTATCAAAGCAATCCTTAGCATACTATTGAAGATATGACATGTTGGAGAAACTCTTACAAACCTTTCGACTTAACAAAATGGCTAAGTGTTTCAGCGACATTTCAAAGGTGACAGAGCTCAAGGTCGTGTTAATGGTCCTTCGAGTAATATTGAAGATATTACATGTTGGAGAAACTCTTACAAAAATGTTTGACACAAACAAATGGCTAAGTGTTTCAGTGACATTTCGAAGGTGACAGAGCTCAAGGTCGTGTTACTGGTGACGCGAGTGTGTGACAAATGTTCAGGTGATCCAAGTGTCCAATAATCGAAGCAATCCTTCGCGTAATATTGAAGATATTACATGTTGGAGAAACTCATAAGCTTTTCGACGTAAATGTACACAGACTGACATACGGATGGACGTAACCTCAAGAGAAACGCAATATGCACCCCCTTGCTATCATAGGGGCCATAAAAATGTATCTGAGGGCAAAACCAGGGTGCTTGGCACCAGATCAGGACACTGAATATCATTTGACAGTATGTTTGTTGAATAATCCTGATCTGATGCCATGTCCTCGCCACACCAGAATCACTTGGCCCCCTCCCTATAAGGAGGAACACCTACCGTTAATTTACGGTGACCAACCACCCACATCATTTGACAGATAATACCAACTTGAAAACATGTCATTTGCTGTCTGTTGCATGTGTTGCTGCCCAAGAAACATTTGGCTATTAACCCTTACATCGCTATTTTAATTTGTTGTCGTCTGCTGTTTATTTTCTATTTTTATCATAAAAAGCATGCGTTGACAGCACTTTAGAATACTTTACAAGCTTTGACAGCACTTTAGAATCATTTCCATCGGAAATGATTCTGAAGTGCTGTCAGTCAAACCATGTTTTTATTGAGAAATAAGGAAAGATATAAAAGCAACAGCAGACGACAATTGTTGTGTGTAGTGGTCTAAGGGTTAAACACATTAAATGTAAACAAATATTTAAATGTAATTAATTTTTCATCAATAACAATAAAGACACCCTCCCCAATTTTTGTTTGTTTGATGAAATTCCATCAAATAATTTAACATGGGGGAAAATGAGGAAACTGTGGTCTGTCGAAAATCTTACAAAAACATCCAAAAAATAAACGTACAGACAGACAGACAGACAGACAGACAGACAGACAGGGTGAAACATTTTTACGTCCCATGTTAACTTCCCATAGAATTAAATCAATATTTGATGGAATTTTATCATAATTTGTTTTTCTCGGGAGGATGACTTTTTTGTTATTGAACGTTCGTCAGCAGCAAAATGTGGAACAGACTATAGGCACGAGTGAGTTCGACTACGGCTTCCAATGTTGCATTGCACTAAAATTTCACTTCAAACACGCAAACGCCTTTGTTGTGTCGATATCAGCAGCCATCATTTCTCGTTCCAGCACACGGAATGTTGCACTAGAACCATTCTGTTTTAGCCATTCCAACAGAATTATCCTTTTACGGTCGCCAGAATATGGATTATTCATTTGGATTTCTTCGATTTTCACTTGTGATAATCCCAAAAATATCCCCAATTGTTGATACTCAAAGCCGATTTTATCCGCGATCTGAGCACACTGTTTCTCAGTGGGACGTTTGTCAAGTTCGAACTGGGAGGTTGCCAGGGCGTCATGGATGACATCACCGAACCAATCACGTAGCAACTCAGAGCAGATCAGCGGATGGCTTTCGACGTGGTCGTCGCAGATTACCTTGTTGCCTTTGTGTAGTTCCTGTCGCAACATCTCAACGCTAAACCGCGTATCAACGTCGTCCAGATCTGTTTCAGGACATTTAATCGATAGTTCCAGGTCAGACAACTGCGCGAGACTTAAGCACTTGTTAATCCTCTGCAACGCCTCTAGTACGAAAAGCTTGACCTTCCTGCAGACTTTGTTCGTATCAGGATGCGGATCTTCCTTGCTAAGGTTGCTCACCCACATCTGAATGACGCATTTGCGGAAAAAAAGCGTCATTCGATGGACGTTGCCGACCTTAAAGCATCCGTAACCGCAGTAAATAAGATTAGTTTTATCTTGTTTCGAGATTGGCCAGCGCTCTATACACACTGCAATCAGACGCTGGAAAATTCCGGCGGGAAGAAAGCCGTTTGCCGTCGTTATACACAGCACGGGCGTACTGGGGCAGACGGACTTCATACAGTCGGGGGTCGGAGGTTCCTTGAGCATACATGGGACCAAATGGTACTGGCTGTCAGAGTCGCTGTCAGAGTCGCTGTTACATTGTGCGATTATGTTTAGTTTTTCCATTAGCGGGATCAGGTGGGTGCGTTGCTCCCAGAAACTCTGATACTTGTCTTGACGCCATACCGCCTCTACAAGTGATATTCATTCGTGTTACTTATACCCTTAGAATGCTGGACATGATAATTGTTGTCTGCTGTTCCTTTATATTTACCGACTTTCTCAATAAAACATATTTTAACCCTTAGACCGCTACACACAACAATTGTCGTCTGCTGTTGCTTTTATACCTTGCCTTATTTTTCAATAAAAACATGGTTTTACAGCACTTCAGAATCATTTCCATTGGAAACTGCTGTCAAAGCATGTTGTAAATTATTATTAAATGCTGTCAAAGTCAAAGCATGTTTTTGATGATAAAAATCGAAAAGAGAAAATAAAAAGCAGACGACAAAAAATTAAGATAGCGGTGTAAGGGTTAACAGTACTTTAGAGCAATTTCAATTGGAAATTATTCTAAACTACATGTCTTAGATGAGAAAAAATGGAAAATGAAAAATAAATAGCGTTTACAAAATTTACAATATATTCTAAAGTACTGCCGAAGTATGTTTTAGGTAAAAAATAAATAGCAGATGACAAAATTTAATTCAGCAGTGTAAGGGTTGAATAAGACTGATACCTTCGGACATCTGCGTAATTTCATGAAACACGTTTACAAAATTTACAATATTTTCCGTAAATGGCATCAAAAGTTGAAAACAAATTCATGGTACATGAACATTTTGTCAACTTTTGACTTCATTTATGAAAAATTTTGAAAATTTTGTAAACGTATTTAATGAAATTTACAACGCAGATGTAAGAAAGTACAAACTCACATGGTGTGTCTCAAATCTGACGGTGACTGGAGTAATGGGGATTCATGACCAATGTAGATCCTGATCAAATAGCACACTTCTGTGGCCTGATAACAATCTACATTGCTTGTCAGATTAGAACCATGATGGGTGTTTCATGGATGGAATGGCAAACAGTGAAGATCCTGTCAGATCAGACTGTGCAGATTTCATGGGGTATAGACATTTAAAGTGATCACATGGAAGCAAAATAATTACACAATAAACAATCTATTTTTAACATTTATCAAGCAGGATTCTTCCCAGGGCTGATATGAATATGCATATATAAGGAGGGTAATGTTATCGCAGGGAAACAAAAGAATAACCGATCTATTTTTGGCACTTGATGTTGAGGGGTTGACGTCCACATCAAACAGGATTCTTCCCAGGGCTGATATGAATATGCATATATAAGGTTGGTAATGTTATCGCAGGGAAACAAAAGAATAACCGATCTATTTTTGGCACTTGATGTTGAGGGGTTGATGTCCACATCAAACAGGATTCTTCCCAGGGCTGATATGAATATGCATATATAAGGTGGGTGATGTTATCGCAGGGAAACAAAAGAATAACCGATCTATTTTTGGCACTTGATGTTGAGGGGTTGACGTCCACATCAAACAGGATTCTTCCCAGGGCTGATATAAATATGTATGTGAAGGATCATGAACGTTAGTAATGTTATTGCACAGAAACAAAATAATAGCAATTGTTGGCACTTTTGACCTTGAAGTATTGTGAAGGTTGTATACACAGTAGTGGTGTTATAGCGTACCGATAAGGCTTGGCCGGAGGATTCCCTTGAGATCCAATTCCACCCATTGCTTCAATATCGCAATCTTCTCTGAGCAGAACTTTTTTGCCGTGATGAGCGACTTGAGGCAGTCGACAAGCCACTGGGGGTCAAGGACAACATTGTCACGGAGACCGGGGTCACTGCAAAGGTCAAATGTGTCGGTGACTGAATAGAGGATTTTACATCAGTGATAATTTAGCCCTTTGAAAGCAGGAACCGAAAATTGTTGTCTGCACTTGTTTCATATTTTGTCTTTTCTTTCAATAATAAAAACATGGTCTGGCAGCATATTAGAATCATTTCTACTGGATATGATTCTAAAGTGCTGCCAAACATGTTTTTGGTAAGAAAGAATGGAGAATAAACTAGACGGCCACAGCCCACATGTTGCGCCTGCCGAGGCATTGATAGTATACCAAACAAGAAAATGTGGCCTGTCGGCACACGAATGCCCCCCCAGCGGCAGATTGAAGAAACTATGGCAAAGTTAATAATAAATTTTAATGTGACAGAAAGTTCACTGTTGTGAAGGTCAAAAGGTCATGGTCATATTAAGGACAGCATGGATGTGTGGTATTTGTGCACAATTGAAATATTACAGTGATCCTTCAAGGGATATAGAAGATATGACATAATTGAGAAACTCCGGCGAACTTCTTAAAGATACATGCCCACTCAGTAGGCACAAACTGTTCTTTATAGGAATTAAATAAGTGTATAACGGTGTTACATAGTGTAATTCTGTCCATACGTTACATTGTTGGTTCTTGTTATAATAATCAACACTTGTAATATTTAATTCTTTATTGTCATATATTCTCAACGACCTGACTCGCTCTAACCCATTATAGTAACTCTCTTTCTCTCACACACCACATTGCATCGTATGCTGGAATGATCCCTTGACATTTCCCTGTTACCGTATATACCATATTAGAATACCATATTTAACCTATAATATATACCCCTATACCCCTTTATGATTTGTCCTCAAATCATCGAAGTCATTATGCAATCTCTAATATTTGGAATAAGTCACGTTATCTCATTTGTTTACCCAGAAAATGACGCATGCAACAACTGTTTAGTTATCTTAATCTCAAATTTATATGCATACAATCCTCCAAATTTTCTACTACATGTCAACAACAAATATTACTAAAAGAATTATTTAAATACACCATCAGTTCATTTTAGTGATATAGACATAAAATATAATAGTAGTTCATTTGATATAACATAACATGTACATACGTGTATTTTCATACCGCATTCTAATTGAAATGTTGTCAATATTTCATTTTATCAATAATGGTACACTCAAAACATGATTTAGACTACATATTCTATCTGACACATTATTATGTATTTTGCATCGAATTTTTGATACGTATAGGTACATATAGCTAGTACGTACCCGTATTTAGCAAAATCCCAAATGCATGTAAATATTTTAATCATTTTCGTTTTTGAAATTGATATTCCGATATTCACAAGTGCATGTTGCAATCAGGCACCTATATATATCATCATATTTAATGATTATTTGTTCCTTTGCCAAAACCTTTTTCAAAACACAATTGTTTTTGAGTTTAAGTCTTAAGTTTTAATGATAATGCTTTGTTCCATGCCTACTTAACAATTTTCTTTATGATAAACTATCATTTGAACCAACTATATTTTATGCACTGATAATTTTCTAACAAACTACCAATGAAGCAATACATATACATAGTCAACATGTATACATATGATGACACGTGAAACAGTACTCTCATACCACAAATCCTGTCCATAATAATAAAATCTGATTAATAATACAATATGATACACAAGCACGTACAACTATTTGAGAACTTTGTTATGTTGCCTCCTGTCTTATTCATGCCAGTTTTACGGCATATCATAACACCAGAATCGTTATTAATGCAAAATCTAATCAATAAAGCGTATTTTTCAGGAAATAAATGTCTCCGTTGCGATTGCTTCTTCCATTTATTTCTTGAAAACGCAATAACTATTTTTAATTATGTTTGCGAACCCGTAATATTTTTTATGAAATTTAACATTCATACAAATATGCTGATGCCTGATGTACAAGAGACTATGAAATACACCATCACATTGACACTAAATGTATTTTAAAAGTGATTATATATTGCATTTCAATTCACCGTCTCTCCACATGAATTCAGAACAACGATAATGATATATCCATATCTATGAAACATCAATCACCATACTCAAATCTACAAAAATACTTGTGAACATGTAAGTTTTAGTACAATACAAATTACATGGCCGCGTGAAATTTGTTATAACCGCCACCATGAAAAGTAGCCTCGTGACCTTTTAATTTCACTGGATTCCCCAGCGGAAAAACTAAACAAAGTGAAACGTGCGGCATGTTTTAATGTTGCCTGCGCATGATACATAGGCATAGGCTGGAAGTACTTAGTGTAGTTCTGGATCAATGGTACCGTAAATCTCTACGACAACCTGATAATGACGTTGAATGTTGCAGCTTATGTATATATGAATACATATATATTAAAATACATACGTCATGTTAAGTCTGCCAGTCCTCTGTTAATGGTTTAAATTGCACAAAACATTTGTTTGTATATGCGATGGGCCTATATTTACATATACTGACACACGCATGTCTCGTGTAATAGCATAGTAATTTAAAATTGTTTATGAATTTTCTCCCTTCTGATCGCACAGGGCCGTCAAAATAACACAATACAGGTTGTATGCACGTTTGTGAACTTAACGACTGCACTGGCTCAAATGACTTGCTTGTTTTTTTCTGTTTTGTACACTTTTTCGTCAAACAATACTTTTTTTCTTCTTTTTTTGTGATATAAAATACGCATTGTTCCTTTTTTTTTTTTTTTTTTTTTTTTTTTGCAACCTGCGGATTTGACGTCACAATCCACATGTTTCAAGAAACAATTTGGATCAAAGCAAACCTACCTCACCCAATTTTCAGTTTATACTATATTTCTGTCAACATTCGCTTGTACTCAATTTAAAAACAAAAATGGCTTCTCATGTATATACACTTGAGGCACTGTTTATAGTAATGTCCCCGCTATAATGTATATATCAAGGTCACAATCATTATATAATCTACACAACTATTGACATACAATTAATCATAAATACATAAATACATGTACATAGTATACATAATACAGATACTATGTCAATACACATATTGCCCTGTCTCAAGTTTGTCCACATCTCGGCATGTGTCTTCGGGGCAATATAGTATTACCTATGGTACTCGTACAAATGCTTAAACATACCACTGTCTAATTCGGAAATTTGTATGTTTTTGATCGGGAACCAATCGTTAGAACTCAGATTCTGTGTTTACTCTCTCATTTACCTTACTGCACGTTTGTGACATATTTGCATGCGCTAAATACACACAAACCTGCATTTGTTTTGTATACAGATCTACTTCAAATGGTCTTTGCAAAACAAATCCTAGAAAGCGTGCTTGAATAAACCCTAGTTTTATTTTCTCCTGTAACTCTATTTGCTTCTCATTCAATCGGTCACATAGTGTAATGTTTGGATTCCATCTCATGGTAACAACATTATTTAAAAGTGACTTATGCAGCCTCAGTGAGTCAATTAACTGACTTATGAGTGCATCATTTGCGATTCACAGTTCTATGTCGCGTGGAGAAAGTTCACAATGAGTGAGTTTCATTGCAAACATCAAATGATTATTTCTTATTTCTAAAAATATCCCCGTGCATACATTTCGTTTATATATCTTCGTCGTTTAATTGCGTATGCGGCAAGCATAAGAATTATGATTGATATCACAATTATCAATGTGTCTACACTGATGGCAATTATATAATCTGAAGTATCTGAATTAGCAGACAATTTTGGCTGTCCTTTCTCATGTACAAACATTGTATAATTCAATATTGATTCCGCATTAGCACTGTTGGTCGTACATGTATGTATTTAAGCAATCATAGCTGTTAAACGTTTTACCTTAATACATAAATATGTGAAACCGCTGCATATTAGTCATGACAATCGCTGCTATCATCAATACATAAAAATGTCACACTCCCAAAACATTGCTAATTATCTTTCATTTTCTCAAGTGCACTTGACAGTAACATACTGTTATATTGGCACATATGTAATTTGACATGACTAACCTTAAACATTACCTCCCCTTATTTACTTATGAACACCATTTTCCCACAACAAGTCAAGTATGGAAAATTCCAACATGCATATGCACTTGCCTTCGATGTGAATTTGCGTTTTTAATATGTATGTTAAATGTCAAACCAGGGGATTGTTGATGAAACGCGGTGAAATGCTCCTGCCTAAATTGAAACACGTTGCATGCAGACCGTAGCCGCGCATGTCAAAATTAACTCAGTTTGCAGTGTTTTACGACAGGTCTAAATCAATTGTTACGTAAATAGCTGTGACAATGCAGTAATGACGTCAAATGTTTCACCATGTATACACATGAACATCATTGAACTTGTCCATATTGTAATTGTGACAACCCTGAGTTCGTACATATAATTTGAGTTATCTCTATTGCCAGCTGTTTCGTTAACTATAGTAATATGCACCTTCAAATTGGTCACCAAAAACCTTGTTTTGCGACATAAATGTTACCCACTAGCGTTTATATCTTTTCCTCAGCCGCCGATTTAGGTCAGTTATCAGATTTGCATCTAATATATTGGAAGCTGGCTCCATTGATACCGTTTTGTCTAACCATTCCACGTCATAGAAGATCTGTTTGTTTATAGTACGCTTTCTTAATAGTCGTTTCGCTATGAACACATCTGACATATCATTATTCCGATTTGAACTCTTATTTATAGTAGCATCCTGGTTTTTATTTGTTTTGCTATATTCTCGCAAAAGTTTTGTAGATTCTCTGTTAAAATATGACTTTAATCAATTTGCATGAATCTTTTTCTTTAAAATGTATCCATCCGAGACACGTTGAAGTGTATATGTAAATTTGTCATGTACTGTAATAATTTTGAATGGTCCAATGAACCTTTGACTTAATGAAGCACTTTATCATTTACTTGAAAGGTTGGAGTTTTAGATTTTTTGTTATATTGCTGAGTAATTTTCTCTGTAACTTTTCATTTGTTCATATGCTAAATGTCTTGTAATCTCATGACCTTTTAGAATTTCTTCAAATACTTGTCTGTCTTTGATTGGCAAATTTGGTTTAACATTAGGTAATGCATTTTCAACCATTGTCGTCATTGGGAAGCCATAAAGAACTTCAAATGGAGACTTCCCATGTGGTTTACATGGTGCACTTCTATATCCATATAAGATGTGACTGATTATCATTGGCCAATTGTCTTGTGTTGTGTTTGAATGTTTTCTCAGTCCAGAACCAATAATACCGTTGAGTCGCTCTACGAGTCCTTGAGTTTGTGGATGATAGGAGGTAGAGTTTATCTTCCGTATATTGAAACTTTTACATATTGCTTGCATCAATTTTGAAACCAAATTTGACCCATTATCTGATAACAAAAAAGTCGGGGGTCCATGACCATGCCCTTTCACATTTATTTAATTGTTTTCCACCATACAATATTACTGTATTTCTACCATTTTCATCTTTTTGTCCTAGTACGAAGCGCACTGCGAAATCTGAAGAATCTGTCCATAAGTAAAACTTTTGGTCAAATTGCGGAAATTGTAAGATCGGTGGGTTTATCAGCTTTTGTTTTAATTGGTCAAACGCTTGTTGTGCTTCATCTGTCCATTGAAATTTTCGTTTTTGTGAGGTCAATTCATGAAATGGTTTACAAATTTTGCTAAAATCTTTTATGAACTTTTTGTAAAATTGTGCTAATCCCAAAAATTGCTTTAGCTCCTTAACCGTAGTTGGTCTTTCGTAGTTTCGTATAAGGTTCGTTTTCGCACTATCTGCTTCTACACATTGTTTTGTAAATATATGCCCTAAATATTTCAGTTTCTCTTTCATGAATTCGCATTTTGAGGCACGAAGTTTGACATATGCTTTTAGAATTGTTGCAAATACTTGTTCCAAATGGTTCAGATGTTCTTCAAAAGTCTTTGAATATATTAAGATGTCATCTATATATACCAAAAGGAACTTGAAGTTATATTTACGAAAAAGTTGAGACATACAACGTGAAAAGCATGACGGTGCATTTCGTAAACCATATGGTAAATAATTGTACGTGTATTGACCAAATTCAGTTACAAAGCTAGTGTTTTGTTTTGCAGTTTTACTTAACTTGACCTGGTGGTAACCTTGAAAACAGTCAAGACTCGTTAAGTATTCAAATTTTGAAGCACCAAGCTGATCTACTACCGTCTGAAACTGAACTAAAGGAAAATTGATTGGTAGGGTCTGTGCATTTAGCTTTCTATAGTCCACTACAAGTCTAGAAGCTTGTTTTGATCCAGGCGGACTTTTCTTTTTTACTAGCAGACATGGTGAACGAAATATACTATCTGATTCCTCAATTATGCCTGCTTCTTCAAGTTGTTCTACTTGACGTTTTATTTCTTCGGTTTGCGCTGGGCTGTGCCTATAATAATTACTTTGTACTGGCTTCTCTGATGTTAATTTAATATCATGAAATTCTGGTAATTTAGAATTGACTATTTCATTTACATTTTTTGCAAAACAACATTCATATTTAATTATAAGTCTCTTTAATTTATATAGTTGCTCTTGACTCAAAGAATCTGGTAATTCAATTCCCATATCTTTTAGTTTTGAATTTACTTCCTCTTCCGTTAAAATGGCATTTGCATCCAAATTTGTTGTCTTAACTTCTGTGTTATTAATGTCAAAAGTTAGAATTTCGTCATTTTCGTTAATCATTTCTGTCGATGCTATAATTGTTTGCGCCGGTATTTGTATTTCATTTTCCATTGGGTTCATTATTTGAAAATAACAAATATTATTTATAGTTGAACTAACTGTTTTTGCTCCGATTGCATTATAAGTATTACATAATTTTCTTACTGGATTTAATAACACAATATCATGTTCCTGGGTTGTTTTTGGATGTAAAGTTATCACTGACACGGATTCGGGAGAAATATTAATGCTTTCTTTTGTGTAATACAACACAGATGGTTCGTGTTCCTGAAAAGTAAAGTCATCATATATCGAAAAATATCCATCATTGAATGATATTTCGGCTTTTGTGCTTTTCATGAAATCGATTCCCAATATTAAATCATATTGGATATCTTTTACAACTAGAAATTCGTGCGGGATCATTACATTTGCAATTTTTACAGATATGTCTACTTTTCCAAGCACAGATGATTTTACGCCATTCACACCTTTAATATTTTTTATTGTTGTATTTTGTAATGGTGCTTTCTTAAAAACTTTAGATCTTTTGTAATCCTTATAATTTAAAAGTGACACTGAAGCACCAGTGTCAACAAGGGCTGATATGCTTAAACGTTCTAAATACAATTTTATTCTATTATTAATATCAGAATTTGGAGATGGAATCGTATATATGTCACTGTCATTTGTTTCTGATGGGGGATGATCTAATTTCGACGACAGGTTCCCGCTTGCTCTAAAAAAGACTGTTTTTTTCTGCAGCACACTTCAAAGTGACCAATGTTGTAAAAACGTTTCTCGCTTGACAGCTATATGATAAACAATTGTACTTACCACACCTATAGCACTTTGCCTTTCGATTCTGCCAGTTCTTCTGGTTAATAGCGTTATTTCTCTCTGGATTGGAACGCATGCGATTATCTCTCGGCGTCAGCGATCTTGAACGGAATGGTCATTGACGTTCGCGATTTCTATTCTGCTGACCATAGTCACTCCGCTCGCGACTACCATCTCTTTGTGGTCGATAGTTTTCACCTTGTCCATGATTCGCGTTTCTTTGTGGTCCGTCGTTATCTCCTCTTCCTGGACTTCCGAATCGTGTTGGTCTTTGGTAACCAACCGTTCGCGATATTTGTATTGAGGTTGTTGATAATAATTGTATCTCTCGCGACTATCACGACGACCTTGACGATAGTTAACGTCCGCGTTTTCTTGGAATGACACTCTACGTTCCCTACTCCGACTGCGTTCATCTTGTACCCCGCTTACTTCTTCCCGGAGCTGATCCATCTTCAATTTCTCAAACATCTTGTTCATCATCTCCAGCTTCGACACCTCTTCTGGCATTTCCAGACCTTCTGAAATCTTGGCATATCTCTCTATCTCGTCCAATGTTGTTGGCCTTTGTCCCACTACAAACTTTCTAATCTCTGGAAGAAGTCCAGCCATGACTTTCCGTTGCTGGTGGTCGTCCCCTTCTCCCACCTGTCTACAAAGGTACATCACATCCTCCATATAGTCTTTCACTTTTTCCCCCGGCTTTTGAATCCTCTCCGCCAACCTCTTGAAGACAATCCATTGGTTTTCCTCCTTATCCGAAAACTTTTTCAGAAATGAAGCCTTCAAATGTGCTAATGTATCTTTTTCTCCACCCGCTAGATGTCTAAACCATTGAAACTCCGCATCGTTTATAAAGAACGGAAACATCTGCAATGTTTTGTCGTTATTCCATTCTTTATATCCCGCATACAGCAGAATCCTGTCCCAGAATAACACTGGTTCATGTATTCCTGGTCTAAATTTTTCAACAGACGACATTGATTCCATTTTGTTAAATACATTAATTTCTTGTACAATTTCGTTTCGAGCTAATGTCACAATGTCTCTTAAAGCCGCTAACTCGCCCTTTAAATTGACATTTAGTTTCTTTTGTTCTTCAAACTGTCTTTGAATTTCCAACTTAAACACAGTTCCTCCATCTGTAAGCTTAACTGGTTCCGTATAGTATTTTGATTCCTTTTTCTCCATTACTCTCCACAAAAGTTAATCTGTTTAAATTTTCTTCCATTGTGAAGGTCCGAATCTTAATGATTCTCCACCAATGTTACATAGTGTAATTCTGTCCATACGTTACATTGTTGAATCTTGTTATAATAATCAACACTTGTAATCTTTAATTCTTTATTGTCATATATTCTCAACGACTTGACTCGCTCTAACCCATTATAGTAACTAACTTTCTCTCACACACCACATTGCATTGTATGCTAGAATGATCCCGTGACATTTCCCTGTTAGCGTACTATAAACCATATTAGAATACCATATTTAACCTATAACAGGTGTCACTATTCCAACAGTTTTAAAAATTACGAGTGCCAGCCATACAGATATATTAAAGTACTTAGTAATATTTATTTTACTGATAGCGACGCGCGGTGGTATCAGGCTATCTTCATATGCAAATGAGGCGTGATATTTTTTTAATTATTTACACTAATTAAATGTGTCATCTGAACATACATTTTCGACAGATTATAAATTATCATCATTGCACATCAACAAATAAATACGGAGAATAAATAGTAATGTCAGTTAACATTTTAAGGAAACACGGTTATCGCCCCTGATATCAGTGTGGAAATTTATGTCTGATATAAAATGTATGACAATGTCAATCAATACGTGGGATAATGGTGAATTTATGTTTATTTTGTCAGAAAATGTCTCAGATGACGTCACTGATATAATTAGATTTGTCAGTAAGCGGGGGGTTACAGAATACCCCCCCGCGTCAGCACTGACCTAGAATGAATTCCAGCTCGCATACTATCATTTTCAGATAAAAGACTATGTCAGCACATATGGAGAGTGCGATGGTGGTTCCAGTTGAACAAAGCAAACTAGACATTCTAAGTCCGTGACCTTGACCCCTGGCATAAATGGGGGTCGTAGGTTTTTTGCAGAATGATGTATGAGTGTCAGAGAAGGGCCGGGTAAAATATCACTGCATTCCGCAAAGGGAAAGAGAATTATAAGGAATTTACATTTGTTAAGTTTTAGTTTTTTTCTAAGTTTATAAGTCCGTGACCTTGAGCCCTGGCATAAATGGGGGTCGTAGGTTTGTTGCAGAATGATGTATGAGTGTCAGAGAAGGGGCGGGTAAAATATGAAAGATTTCCGCAAAGGGAAAGAGAAGTTAAAAGGAAATTTACAATTGTTAAGTTTTCTTTTTTTTTTTTTTTTCTAAATTTCTAAGTCCGTGACCTTGACCCCTGGCATACATGGGGGTCGTAGGTTTGTTGCAGAATGATGTATGAGTGTCAGACAAGGGGCGGGTAAAATATGAAAGATTTCCGCAAAGGGAAAGAGAAGTTAAAAGGAAATTTACAACTGTTAAGTTTTCTTCTTTTTCTAAATTTCTAAGTCCGTGACCTTGACCCCTGGCATAAATGGGGGTCGTAGGTTTGTTGCAGAATGATGTATGAGTGTCAGAGAAGGGGCGGGTAAAATATGAAAGATTTCCGCAAAGGGAAAGAGAAGTTAAAAGGAAATTTACAATTGTTAAGTTTTGTGACGGACGGAAACACGGACGTTCTTACATTAGGGTACTTATGTGGCTTATCACATGTTAAATATTAGCCACATAAAACGATTTTTAGCCACATAAAACGATTTTTTAGGTGGCTAATTGTAACCAACCCTATCCTTTAACAAGTCCATAACCCTGTGGGGCTAGCCACATAAGTACCCTAATGTGTGCCCGGACGGACGGAACGGACGGACGGACGTTCTTACATTAGGGTACTTATGTGGCTTATCACATGTTAAATATTAGCCACATAAAACGATTTTTAGCCACATAAAACGATTTTTTAGGTGGCTAATTGTAACCAACCCTATCCTTTAACAAGTCCATAACCCTGTGGGGCTAGCAACATAAGTACCCTAATGTGTGCCCGGACGGACGGACGGACGGACGGACGAGCTGACTCCAGTATATACCCCCCCACAACTTTGTTGCGGGGGGGAGGGGGGGGGGGGGTGTATAAATAACATTTTGTTCCTTCTGAGTGGTCATGTACCTTTAATGTGTGAAAAAGTTCAAAGTTGTGAAGGTCAAAATGTCAAGGTCATATTAAGGGCAGCATGACTATCTGGCATTTTTCCACAAGTATGATGTATCGAAATATTGAGGTCATCTAAAAGGGATATAGAGTTATGACAGAATTGAGAAACTCTGGCAAACTTCTTAATGTGTGAAGGTCAAAAGGTTAAGGTGATCTTACGGGCAGCGTGGATGTCCACAAGTATGCTGTGTTGAAATATTTAAGTAATCCACCAAGGGATATAGAAGTTATGACAGAAATGAACAAGAAACGAGGCAAAGCCACGAAGGCCAGGTTTTTTGCAAGCATAGACACTTGGATAACATAATTATACCCACTTTTTGTAGACTAGATGGCCGTGGCCTGCATGTCGCGCCTTGGGGCGAGGCATGGACACTAAAAAAATAGATCTAGTAGATGGAAAAACTTTAACGAAAAAACTTTAACCGGACACGGACGTACGGACGGAAGGACGGACGTATGTCAAAATGCCGACGATATCGCGCTTTCCGCAAGCGGGTGCGACAATGATGATAAACACCCATGTGAAGTATCAAGGTAATGGGTGAAGCAGTTGCAGAGATATAGTACACTAAAAAACTTTAACAAAACTAGAAATGTGGCCTGTCGGCACACGAATGCCCCCGCTGGCAGCCAAAGAAAACGAGGCATATTTGATTATAAGCAATTTACCCGAGCGTTAAGGTTTCGAACGCACCAAGTCTGTGACCTTGACCCTGGGCTTAGCGGGGGTGGGACGAATGTGGATTTGTCACAGGGCGGTAGAGGACCATTGGAGCAATGTGTGTGTGAAATGTGAAGCAGATCCGAGCAAGGAAACAGAAATTATAAGCCATTTACCCAGCGTTAAGGTTTCGGTACGCACGTACGGATGCCGGTAACACTATATGCCACCCTCACCATTCAGTGGCGGGGGCATAAAAATTCAATGTAATTTGACCTTGACATTGGGCACAGGGGCCGCACGGTTGGGGTTAGAATGAAAATATGGATGATGATAAACACCCATGTGAAGTTTCAAGGTAATGGGCGAAGCAGTTGCAGAGATATAGTATAACGAAAAAGTTTTAACCAAAAAACTTTAACCAGACGTACGTTAAAAAGTTAACGTTGAAAATGGCCAAGTCAATTACGTAGAAATAATAGGTGAAGGTAAAAAAATGGTCACATGTTGGATAGTTTGGTTATGAAGCTGTGAAAGTTTGGTGGTCCTAGGTGGTACAGTACCAAAGAAATGGAGTTAAACACGAAAACTTAACATTGTAAACGCAAAAACTTAACATTGAAAATGGCTAAGTCGACTGCGCGGAAAAAATGGGTCAAGTTAAAAAAAAAGTAACATGCTGGATAGTGATATGTGGTGGGCACCCCTTGATTATGAAGCTGTTAAAGTTTGGTGGTCCTAGGTGGTACAGTACCAAAGAAATGGACTTAAACACGAAAACTTAACATTGTAAACGCGAAAACTTAACATTGAAAATGGCTAAGTCGACTACGCGGAAAAAATGGGTCAAGTTAAAAAAAAGTAACATGTTGGATAGTGATATGTGGTGGGCACCCCTTGATTATGAAGCTGTGAAAGTTTGGTGGTCCTAGGTGGTACAGTAACAAAGAAATGGACTCAAACACGAAAACTTAACATTGATTGTGGACGCGCCCGCCGGCCGCCGCTCGCTCGCGCCCGACCGCCCACCCACCCGGCTTTCGCCAATCCAATAGCCTGGATTTTTTTCTCAAAAAACCTGGCTAAAAATGAAAGAAATATAACCTTCTTCTATAAAGACTGGTATGATAGAGGTATACTGTATTTAAAACACATATATGATTTTAGAATAAAAGACTTTTACAGCTTCAACGATATGAAAACTATATATGACATAAATAATGGAGATTTCTTGAGATATTACAAATTATTAGGTAATATTAAAAACGAATGGAAAATAGAAATGAAAACCGTGCCATTGGATAATGAAACAGAAATACAAAATAAATCAATGTTTATCATCAAAACATATTAATACAAGAAACGAGGCAAAGCCACGAAGGCCAGGTTTTTTCCAAGCATAGACACTTGGATAACATAATTATACCCACTTTTTGTAGACTAGATGGCCGTGGCCTGCATGTCGCGCCTTGGGGCGAGGCATGGACACTAAAAAAATAGATATAGTAGATGGAAAGACTTTAACCAAAAAACTTTAACCGGACACACGGACGAACGGACGGACGTATGCCAAAATGCTGATGATATCGCGCTTTCCACAAGCAGGTGTGACAATGATGATAAACACCCATGTGAAGTATCAAGGTATTGGGTGAAGCAGTTGCAGAGATATAGTACACGAAAAAACTTTAACAAAAAAATTCAAAGCAATTTGAACTTGACATGGACACAGAATTGCGCTTTCCGCAAGCAGGTGCGACAATGATGATAAACACCCATGTGAAGTATCAAGGTGGTGAAGCAGTTGCAGAGATATAGTACACGAAAAAAAACTTTAACAAAAAAATTCAAAGTAATTTGACCTTGACATTGGGCACAGGATCGCGCTTTCCGCAAGCAGGTGCGACAATGATGATAAGCACCCATGTGAAGTATCAAGGTATTGGGTGAAGCAGTTGCAGAGATATAGTAGACGAAAAAACTTTAACAAAAAAATTAAAAGTAATTTGACCTTGACATTGGGCACAGGATCGCGCTTTCCGCAAGCAGGTGCGACAATGATGATAAGCACCCATGTGAAGTATCAAGGTATTGGGTGAAGCAGTTGCAGAGATATAGTACACGAAAAAAAGTTTAACAAAAAAATTCAAAGTAATTTGACCTTGACATTGGGCACAGGATCGCGCTTTCCGCAAGCAGGTGCGACAATGATGATAAACACCCATGTGAAGTATCAAGGTGTTGGGTGAAGCAGTTGCAGAGATATAGTACACGAAAAAAAAAAAAAACTTTTAACAAAAAAATTCAAAGTAATTTGACCTTGACATTGGGCACAGGATCGCGCTTTCCGCAAGCAGGTGCGACAATGATGATAAGCACCCATGTGAAGTATGAAGGTATTGGGTGAAGCAGTTGCAGAGACATAGTACACGAAAAAACTTTAACAAAAAAAATTCAAAGTAATTTGACCTTGACATTGGGCACAGGATCGCGCTTTGCCGCAAGCAGGTGTGACAATGATGATAAACACCCATGTGAAGTATCAAGGTATTGGGTGAAGCAGTTGCAGAGATATAGTACACGAAAAAACTTTAACAAAAAAAATCAAATTAATTTGACCTTGACATTGGGCACAGGATCGTGCTTTCCGCAAGCAGGTGCGACAATGATGATAAACACCCATGTGTAGTATCAAGGTATTGGGTGAAGCAGTTGCAGAGATATAGTACACGAAAAAACTTTAAAAAAAAAAATCAAAGTAATTTGACCTTGACATTGGGCACAGGGGCCGCACGGTTGGGGGTTAGAATGAAAATATGGATGATGATAAACACCCATGTGAAGTTTCAAGGTAATGGGCGAAGCAGTTGCAGAGATATAGTATAACGAAAAAGTTTTAACCAAAAACTCTAACCAGACGTACGTTAAAAAGTTAACGTTGAAAATGGCTAAGTCAATTACTAGAAATAATAGGTGAAGGTAAAAAAATGGTCACATGTTGGATAGTTGTATGTGGTAGGCACACCCCTGGTTATGAAGCTGTGAAAGTTTGGTGGTCCTAGGTGGTACAGTACCAAAGAAATGGACTTAAACACGAAAACTTAACATTGTAAACGCGAAAACTTAACATTGAAAATGGCTAAGTCGACTACGCGGAAAAAATGGGTCAAGTTAAAAAAAAAGTAACATGTTGGATAGTGATATGTGGTGGGCACCCCTTGATTATGAAGCTGTGAAAGTTTGGTGGTCCTAGGTGGTACAGTAACAAAGAAATGGACTCAAACACGAAAACTTAACATTGATTGTGGACGCCGCCCGCCGGCCGCCCGCCCGCCGCCCACTCACCCGGCTTTCGCCAATCCAATAGCCTGGATTTTTCTCTCAAAAAACCTGGCTAAAAATGAAAGAAATATAACCTTCTTCTATAAAGACTGGTATGATAGAGGTATACTGTATTTAAAACACATATATGATTTTAGAATAAAAGACTTTTACAGCTTCAACGATATGAAAACTATATATGACATAAATAATGGAGATTTCTTGAGATATTACAAATTATTAGGTAATATTAAAAACGAATGGAAAATAGAAATGAAAACCGTGCCATTGGATAATGAAACACATAAATACAAAATAAATCAATGTTTATCATCAAAACATATTAATACAAGAAACGAGGCAAAGCCACGAAGGCCAGGTTTTTTCCAAGCATAGACACTTGGATAACATAATTATACCCACTTTTTGTAGACTAGATGGCCGTGGCCTGCATGTCGCGCCTTGGGGCGAGGCATGGACACTAAAAAAATAGATATAGTAGATGGAAAAACTTTAACCAAAAAACTTTAACCGGACACACGGACGAACGGACGGACGTATGCCAAAATGCTGATGATATCGCGCTTTCCACAAGCAGGTGTGACAATGATGATAAACACCCATGTGAAGTATCAAGGTATTGGGTGAAGCAGTTGCAGAGATATAGTACACGAAAAAACTTTAACAAAAAAATTCAAAGTAATTTGAACTTGACATGGACACAGAATTGCGCTTTCCGCAAGCAGGTGCGACAATGATGATAAACACCCATGTGAAGTATCAAGGTGGTGAAGCAGTTGCAGAGATATAGTTCACGAAAAAAAACTTTAACAAAAAAATTCAAAGTAATTTGACCTTGACATTGGGCACAGGATCGCGCTTTCCGCCGCAAGAGGTGCGACAATGATGATAAGCACCCATGTGAAGTATCAAGGTATTGGGTGAAGCAGTTGCAGAGATATAGTAGACGAAAAAACTTTAACAAAAAAATTAAAAGTAATTTGACCTTGACATTGGGCACAGGATCGCGCTTTCCGCAAGCAGGTGCGACAATGATGATAAGCACCCATGTGAAGTATCAAGGTATTGGGTGAAGCATGTTGCAGAGATATAGTACACGAAAAAAAGATTTAACAAAAAAATTCAAAGTAATTTGACTTGACATTGGGCACAGGATCGCGCTTTCCGCAAGCAGGTGCGACAATGATGATAAACACCCATGTGAAGTATCAAGGTGTTGGGTGAAGCAGTTGCAGATGATATAGTACACGAAAAAAACTTTAACAAAAAAATTAAAAGTAATTTGACCTTGACATTGGGCACAGGATCGCGCTTTCCGCAAGCAGGTGCGACAATGATGATAAACACCCATGTGAAGTATCAAGGTGTTGGGTGAAGCAGTTGCAGAGATATAGTACACGAAAAAACTTTCTTTAACAAAAAAATTCAAAGTAATTTGACCTTGACATTGGGCACAGGATCGCGATTTCCGCAAGCAGGTGCGACAATGATGATAAACACCATGTGAAGTATCAAGGTATTGGGTGAAGCAGTTGCAGAGATATAGTACACGAAAAAAGTTTAACAAAAAAATTCAAAGTAATTTGACCTTGACATTGGGCACAGGATCGTGCTTTCCGCAAGCAGGTGCGACAATGATGATAAGCACCCAGTGAAGTATGAAGGTATTGGGTGAAGCAGTTGCAGAGACATAGTACACGAAAAAACTTTAACAAAAAAATTCAAAGTAATTTGACCTTGACATTGGGCACAGGATCGCGCTTTCCGCAAGCAGGTGTGACAATGATGATAAACACCCATGTGAAGTATCAAGGTATTGGGTGAAGCAGTTGCAGAGATATAGTACACGAAAAAACTTTAACAAAAAAAATCAAATTAATTTGACCTTGACATTGGGCACAGGATCGTGCTTTCCGCAAGCAGGTGCGACAATGATGATAAACACCCATGTGTAGTATCAAGGTATTGGGTGAAGCAGTTGCAGAGATATAGTACACGAAAAAAACTTTAAAAAAAAAATAAAAAAAATAAAGTAATTTGACCTTGACATTGGGCACAGGGGCCGCACGGTTGGGGGTTAGAATGAAAATATGGATGATGATAAACACCCATGTGAAGTTTCAAGGTAATGGGCGAAGCAGTTGCAGAGATAGCATAACGAAAAAGTTGTTTTAACCAAAAAAATCTCTAACCAGACGTACGTTAAAAAGTTAACGTTGAAAATGGCTAAGTCAATTACGTAGAAATAATAGGTGAAGGTAAAAAAATGGTCACATGTTGGATAGTTGTATGTGGTAGGCACCCCTTGGTTATGAAGCTGTGAAAGTTTGGTGGTCCTAGGTGGTACAGTACCAAAGAAAAATGGACTTAAACACGAAAACTTAACATTGTAAACGCGAAAACTTAACATTGAAAATGGCTAAGTCGACTGCGCGAAAATATGGGTGAAGTTAAAAAAAAAAGTAACATGTTGGATAGTGATATGTGGTGGGTACCCCTTGATTATGAAGCTGTGAAAGTTTGGTGGTCCTAGGTGGTACAGTACGAAAGAAATGGACTTAAACACGAAAACTTAACATTGTAAACGCGAAAACTTAACATTGAAAATGGCTAAGTCGACTACGCGGAAAAAATGGGTCAAGTTAAAAAAAAAAAGTAACATGTTGGATAGTGATATGTGGTGGGCACCCCTTGATTATGAAGCTGTGAAAGTTTGGTGGTCCTAGGTGGTACAGTAACAAAGAAATGGACTCAAACAACGAAAACTTAACATTGATTGTGGACGCCGCCGCGGCCGCCCGCCCGCTGCGCCCGCCCGCCCACCCACCACCCGGCTTTCGCCAATCCAATAGCCTGGATTTTTCTCTCAAAAAACCTGGCTAAAAATGAAAGAAATATAACCTTCTTCTATAAAGACTGGTATGATAGAGGTATACTGTATTTAAAACACATATATGATTTTAGAATAAAAGACTTTTACAGCTTCAACGATATGAAAACTATATATGACATAAATAATGGAGATTTCTTGAGATATTACAAATTATTAGGTAATATTAAAAACGAATGGAAAATAGAAATGAAAACCGTGCCATTGGATAATGAAACAGAAATACAAAATAAATCAATGTTTATCATCAAAACATATTAATACAAGAAACGAGGCAAAGCCACGAAGGCCAGGTTTTTTCCAAGCATAGACACTTGGATAACATAATTATACCCACTTTTTGTAGACTAGATGGCCGTGGCCTGCATGTCGCGCCTTGGGGCGAGGCATGAACACTAAAAAAATAGATATAGCAGATGGAAAGACTTTAACCAAAAAACTTTAACCGGACACACGGACGAACGGACGGACGTATGCCAAAATGCTGATGATATCGCGCTTTCCACAAGCAGGTGTGACAATGATGATAAACACCCATGTGAAGTATCAAGGTATTGGGTGAAGCAGTTGCAGAGATATAGTACACGAAAAAACTTTAACAAAAAAATTCAAAGTAATTTGACCTTGACATGGACACAGAATTGCGCTTTCCGCAAGCAGGTGCGACAAATGATGATAAACACCCATGTGAAGTATCAAGGTGGTGAAGCAGTTGCAGAGATATAGTACACGAAAAAAAACTTTAACAAAAAAATTCAAAGTATTTGACCTTGACATTGGGCACAGGATCTCGCGCTTTCCGCAAGCAGGTGCGACAATGATGATAAAGCACCCATGTGAAGTATCAAGGTATTGGTGAAGCAGTTGCAGAGATATAGTAGACGAAAAAACTTTAACAAAAAAATTCAAAGTAATTTGACCTTGACATTGGGCACAGGATCGCGCTTTCCGCAAGCAGGTGCGACAATGATGATAAGACCCATGTGAAGTATCAAGGTATTGGGTGAAGCAGTTGCAGAGATATAGTACACGAAAAAAGTTTAACAAAAAAAATTCAAAGTAATTTGACCTTGACATTGGGCACAGGATCTCGCTTCTCCGCAAGCAGGTGCGACAATGATGCCCATAAACACCCATGTGAAGTATCAAGGTGTTGGGTGAAGCAGTTGCAGAGATATAGTAGCAGCGAAAAAACTTTAAAAAAAATTTAACAAAAAAATTAAAAGTAATTTGACCTTGACATTGGGCACAGGATCGCGCTTTCCGCAAGCAGGTGCGACAATGATGATAAACACCATGTGAAGTATCAAGGTGTTGGGTTGAAGCAGTTGCAGAGATATAGTAGACGAAAAAACTTTAACAAAAAATTCAAAGTAATTTGACCTTGACATTGGGCACAGGATCGCGCTTTCCGCAAGCAGGTGCGACAATGATGATAAACACCCATGTGAAGTATCAAGGTATTGGGTGAAGCAGTTGCAGAGATATAGTACACGAAAAAAGTTTAACAAAAAAAATTCAAAGTAATTTGACCTTGACATTGGGCACAGGATCGCGCTTTCCGCAAGCAGTGCGACAATGATGATAAGCACCCATGTGAAGTATGAAGGTATTGGGTGAAGCAGTTGCAGAGACATAGTACACGAAAAAACTTTAACAACAAAAAAATTCAAAGTAATTTGACCTTGACATTGGGCACAGGATCGCGCTTTCCGCAAGCAGGTGCGACAATGATGATAAACACCCATGTGAAGTATCAAGGTATTGGGTGAAGCAGTTGCAGAGATATAGTACACGAAAAACTTTAACAAAAAAAATCAAATTAATTTGAATGAAGCAGGTGTGCTTATTTCCGCAAGCAGGTGCGACAATGATGATAAACACCCATGTGTAGTATCAAGGTATTGGTGAGGCAGTTGCAGAGATATAGTACACGAAAAAACTTTAAAAAAAAAATTCAAAGTAATTTGACCTTGACATTGGGCACAGGGGCCGCACGGTTGGGGTTAGAATGAAAATATGGATGATGATACACCCATGTGAAGTTTCAAGGTAATGGGCGAAGCAGTTGCAGAGATATAGTATAACGAAAAAGTTTTAACCAAAAAAAACTCTAACCAGACGTACGTTAAAAAGTTAACGTTGAAAATGGCTAAGTCAATTACGTAGAAATAATAGGTGAAGGTAAAAAAATGGTCACATGTTGGATAGTTGTATGTGGTAGGCACCCCTTGGTTATGAAGCTGTGAAAGTTTGGCGGTCCTAGGTGGTACAGTACCAAAGAAATGGACTTAAACTTAAAACGAAAACTTAACATTGTAAACGCGAAAAACTTAACATTGAAAATGGCTAAGTCGACTGCGCGGAAAATATGGGTGAAGTTAAAAAAAAAAGTAACATGTTGGATAGTGATATGTGGTGGGTACCCCTTGATTATGAAGCTGTGAAAGTTTGGTGGTCCTAGGTGGTACAGTACGAAAGAAATGGACTTAAACACGAAAACTTAACATTGTAAACGCGAAAACTTAACATTGAAAATGGCTAAGTCGATTACGCGGAAAAAATGGGTGAAGTTAAAAAAAAAGTAACATGTTAGATAGTGATATGTGGTGGGCAGCCCTTGATTATGAAGCTGTGAAAGTTTGGTGGTCCTAGGTGGTACAGTAACAAAGAAATGGACTCAAACACGAAAACTTAACATTGATTGTGGACGCCGCCGCCGCCGCCGCCCGCCCGCCCGCCCGCCCGCCCGCCCGGCTTTCGCCAATCTAATAGCCTGGATTTTTTTTCAAAAAACCTGGCTAAAAACTTTGGGCGAACTTCTTGATGTGTGAAAATGTTCAAAGTTGTGAAGGTCAAAATGTCCAAGGGCATCTTGGATGTGTGGCATTTGCCCAGGTATGCTGTGTTGAAATATTTAAACAATACTTCAAGGGAGATAATCGAGAAACTCTGACAAACTTCTTAATGTACAGGACACATGGACGGACTCGCGGACAGTCCAAACACTGTATGCCTCCGGCTCTACCGAGGGCATAAAATCGTTAACCAAAAACTTTAACATTGGACGCATGTATGTACGCCAATGTGCCGACTATATCGCACTGTCCGCAAGCGGGCACGACAAAACAGATGACAAGATTTAATTCAGCATTGATATTTATTAACCCTTTCAACATCACAATCCATTCCATGCCGTGGCACTCAGGAACTGTTTGAACCTGCAGCCTACGGCCTTGCGGGTTCAAACAGTTCCCTTGTGCCACGGAAACGTTTACCCACGGCTGAACCTTATATTTATTAAACAAGTTTACTGATTCTACGTTGAGTTCCCAATGAAAACAGTCAAAAGTTTAATAAATATACTAAATCGGACTCGGACCTATGACACCAAAAAAATGCCTATTAAAAAAAAAAACCATTACCCCACCCACTTGGTCTCGTACATTACCATCTTATATAAAGAAAGGTGGATAACATTGTGGCCATTATAGAAAGAGCCCTCTCGTTTCCGACTCGCATAAACACAATACACATCGATTAAATGTATGATTTCTGTCGCTGGCAATCGATAAAGGTATTAGGTGTGTGAATATATTCACTTCAAATCGCTCTTTCCAGCATTTTGTATACCCCATCCAAAGCGAAATTTGCGTGTACGAAAGAATCTCACACAGAATCGGAGGCCGTCCGGCGTGGATTATCGGTCATATTTGACCAATAACTGATCGCCAGCTCAAACTAAAGTGGTGCACCATAATCATATACATTAGAGACTCAAACCATACAAAGTTCGTCCAACACCTTTTTTCTACTTTCATTCATGATTCGCGTACTATCAGATTATGTCTTCCGGAATCCCGAAATAGGTTGAATGACGTCATTACAGTTTAGGTTTAGCCAATCAGAGATGTTCTTTACATAGACGCTTCCGGTTGTATTATGGAAGATGGTGCATTGACCCGATTCCAGATAATGAACAAAATTAGACAAAAAAGTGTTTTTTAGATCGGTGAACGATCACAATTGGACGAACTTTGTATGGTTGGAGTTGCTAATGTATATGGTCATGGTGCACCACTTTAGTTTGAGCTGGCGATCAGCTATCGGCCAAATATGACCGATAATCCACGCCTGACGGCCCCCCTGATTCTGTGTGAGATTCTTTCGTACACGCAACTTTCGCTTTGGATGGGGTAATCAAAACGCGAATAACTCAATAAATACTTGAAACAGCGATTTGAAGTGAGTATATTCACACACCTAATACCTTTATCGATTGCCAGAGACATATTTCATACATTTAATCGATGTTTATCGTGTTTGTGCGAATCGGAAAAGAGAGGGCTCTTTCTATAATAGCCATATTTATACCCACCTTCTATAAATAGAAGATGGTAATGTACGAGAATGGGTGGGGTAATGGGATTTTTTTAATAGGCATTTTGTTGGTGTCATAGGTCCGAGTCTTCCACCTGTGAGTTCAGCTGCAAAAAAGCAAACTTTGCTTTTTGCAGCTCAAATAAGTGAATGTTTCAATTGTTATATTTATTTTATCATTTGTTCCGTATTTAATAATGAATAAAATCAACAATCAATTTGTAAAAGTACAATACGCAATTAATTCGAAATCAGGGGGTATAGTACACTTTAGACACAAAGCTTATCTGGAGCTTTGGGTATCGAGTGTCGACTGTACACCGGTGCGAAGTGCAGAACGAGTGATATAGCGAACAAACTCACTTGAAGTAGAGGATATTTCCCAATTCGTGCTGAAACCGGAGGAATAGATCCAGGTGTTCTGCGGGGGAGATTGGAACCAGCATAGCATTGTTTACGTCTTCCAGTTTCACACGCGTGATAATCTGAGAACAATGGATAGGGCGATGGTGAGTGTTTGTTTGTTTGTTGGTGTTTAATGGCAAGCATTTCGCATATTTTTTAGAGAAGAAAACACCCCCTTCTTATAAATGGTTTGAAAATTGGATCGGTCAGAAAAATTAACATATCACAGTTCATTCCAATTACTTAGGGGTAAAAGGGTTAAAGGCAGATTGTGATAACCTGTGTCTAAGGATACAATAATTTTTGTTGAAAAAATCTCATTAGTTCGTTTATTTCTCCATAAATGTATTCTTTTAAAATAATTTGTTTATTTATTGGTGTTTAACGGCCTATCAACAGCTAAGGTCATTTAAGGCCGGGCCAATGGGTTCGATCCCGTATTCAACCTGCTACATTGGGGGGAAAATATCAAAATATTTACATAAAAAAAAAAAATATTTAGCCCTGAAATTATAATAACCCGACCTGGTGCCAGGTCCATACCAAACCAAAGTCGCTTGGCCCCTTCCCCTAAAGGTAATGGGATTACAAATAATCGTATTACTCATATAAAGGGTATAACCAGATTCAACTCTCACATACAAGAAAGCCAAAGACCTACATGAGGGTCAAACCAGGTCTCTGGTCGGGATTCCGGTAAGGATGAATCCCAATCGTTAAAATACCCATCGCATGCTCCCACCTGCCACCCACCCGACGATGATTTCGCGGCCTAAATTGGTCAAAACGACCCCGATACATATATCTGTTGTTATATAGAGGATATTGCAAGAGTGATGATTTAATATGATATGTATTAAACAAGTTTACTGATTTCATAAAAAACGAGGCATAGAGTTTAACTAGATTGGTCAGTAAGAGAGGCTTACGGAATACCCCCCGCGTGGGCCCAGGTACCCCGAAATATGTAAAATTTTCTAAGTGTGGGCTTGTGACCTTTATTCTGGGCTTAGCGGGGACGGAACGAACGTGAATGTGAAGCAGATCCGAGCAAGGAAATACAAGTTATAACCAATTTCTCTGATGTTAAGTATTGTAAAGAGACTAAGTATGTGATCTTGACCTTGGGATCAGCGTGGATATGTCACAGCATGATAGTAGAGCCTTACAGGAATGCATGCATGAAATATTAAGAATTTTAGATGAAGTTATAACATATTTCTCTGATGTTAAGTTTTCTAAAGAGACCATGTATTTGACCTTGACCTTGGGATCAGCGGGGGTTGGACGTTCGTGGATTTGGCACAGCATGGTACCGGTAGTAGAGCCTTACAGGAATGCATGTGTGAAATATTAAGCATTTTAGATGAAGGAAATAAAAGTTATTAGAATATTTCTCGGATGTTAAGTTTTGTAAAGAGACTAAGTATTTGACCTTGACAATGGGATCAGCGGGGGTTGGACGGTCGTGGATTTGGCACATCATGGTTGTAGAGTCTTACAGGAATGCATGTGTGAAATATTAAGTATTTTAGATGAAGGAAATAGAAGTTATAACAATATTTCTCTGATGTTAAGTTTTGTAAAGAGACTACGTATTTTACCTTTAGATGAGCAGTTATAACAATATTTCTCTGATGTTAAGTTTTGTAAAAAAACTAAGTATTTGACCTTGACCATGGGATCAGCGGGGGTTGGACGGTCATGGATTTGGCACAGCATGGTAGTAGAGCCTTACAGGAATGCATGTGTGAAATATTAAGAATTTTAGATGAAAGAAATAGAAGTTATAACAATATTTCTCTGATGTTAAGTTTTGTAAAGAGACTTTAATCTTGACCTTGGGATCAGCGGGGGTTGGACGGTCGTGGATTTGGCACGGCATGGTAGTACAGCCTTACAGGAATGCATGTGTGAAATATTAAGCATTTTAGATGAAGGAAATAGAAGTTATAACAATATTTCTCTGATATTAAGTTTACGGACGCACGGACACACGGACGGACGGACGGACGGACGGACGGACGGACGGACGGACGGACAACCTGACTCCAGTATACCCCCCCCACAACTCGTTGCGGGGGGTATAATAAATACCATATTAAATCATCACAAATGTTAAATTCTATTCATAAGCACATCATTATATATTGAAGCTGTAGTGGTCAAGCTGTAAGAAGGTAATATATTATGATTTTTATAACACCGTGTTAAAGGTACATGCCCACTCAGTAGGCACAAAATGTTCTTTATAGGAATTAAATAAGTGTATTATTGTGTCACTATTTCACCAGTTCTAACCATTACGAGTGCCCGATATACAGATACATGTACATGTATAATCATTTAGTAATATTGATTTTACTGATAGTGACTCGCGGTGGTGTCAGGCTATTTTCATATGCAAAAGAGGCAAAGAGGCATGAATTCTTTTATTTATTTATACTAATTAAATGCGTCACCTGAAAAAATAATATTTTAAACAAATTATAAAGCGGTTATCGCCCCTGATATCAGTGTGGAAATTTAATTTAATATAAAATGTATACTAATGCCAATCAATAAGTGAGTTAATGGTGAATTAATGTTTATTTTTCCAGAAAATGTCTCGGATGATGTCTGATAAAGAATATTTTGTGCCTACTGAGTGGGCGTGTACCTTTAATACACTGTCAAAGCCCATTATGCAACAAATGTATTTATGCAAAATGTTATACAGTTGAGTCTTGTACAGTCTACACTCGCTAACTCAAAGTCCAATTGACTGAGGAAAATACTTTTGTTAGCGAAAATTTGAGTTAACAAGAGTTACTATATGGAAAACATGTAATTGTGACCAAGAGTTTGACCTCGAGTATTCAGTAGTTTGACTTAATCCTTACTAGTATGCTGAATTAAATTCTTCGTCTGCTGGAAATGTTTTATTTTCAATATTTCTCGATGAAAACCTGTTTCGGCAGCGCATGTTCTCATGTGCTGTCAAAACAGGTTTTTGTTAAGAATTAAGGCAAATATGAAAAACAGCAGACGACAATTTTCGTTTCCCACGTAGTGAGTGTTCAGAGGTTGAGGTAATGAGTGTAGACTGTATTTATTTAATGGTGTTTATATATGAATGGCCTGTCAAGAGCTATGGTCATCTTAGGCCGGGTTAGCAGGGTTGAATCCCATAATTTACCTGTATGGATCCTAACCCTTAGCTCAATAAAAACATGCTTTGACAGCAATTTAGAATTTAGAAGTTCTAATGTGATGTCCAAGTATGTTTTTGATGAGAACAATTGAAAATAGAAACTAACAGCAGACAACAAGTTTTAATTCAGCCTTTTAAGGTTTAATGTGAGTGACCTACTTTAAAGGAGTGACCTACTGTAATGTCAGTGACCTACTTTAATGTGAGGGACCTACTTTAATGTGAGTGGCATACTTTAACGGTGTGACCTACTTTAATTTGAGGGACCTACTTTAATGTGAGTGGCATACTTTAACGGTGTGACCTACTTTAATGGAGTGACCTATTGTAATGTCTGTCACCTACTTTAATGTGACTGACCTACTGTAATGTATGTGACCTACTTTAATGTGAGGGACCTACTTTAATGTGAGTGACCTACTTTAATGTGAGCGACCTACTTTAATGTATGTCACCCACATTAATGTGAGTGGCCTACTGTAATGTTAGTGACCTACTTTATGTCCCTGGTTGCCAAGCTCGCTGAGAGCATGCTCCAGCATCAGCCACTTTGCGGGGATCATCTCGCCCCAGTTCTCCTGCTGGCTTGCGACCTTGTAAATCTTCTCTTTCAGCGCGTCGAGGTCTCGGTCGGTGATACTGATTGTGTTGTCAATGCTGAAATCTCTGTCGACAACATGCTCAGCCGACACGCTCTCGGTTAAGTGTTTTCGTAGAGCTTCAAAATACTTCACTTCTTGTTGCTCTTTCGTGGACTGGATATAAATAGAGTTTCTTATGAAATTAGTCAACAAGTTTAATAAATAGAGGAGCTTACATCAGTGATGATTTAATATGATATTTATTAAAGAAGTTTACTGATTTTACAAGAAACGAGGCTATGCCGAGTTTCTTATGAAACAGTCAACAAGTTTAATACATAGAGGATCTTACACGAGTGTTGATTTAATATAATAATGATATTAAAGAAATTTACTGATTTTATCAGAAACAAGGCTATGTTCAGTTTCTTATGAAATCAGTCAACGAGTTTAATAAACATATTAAATCAACACAAATGTTAGATGAAATTTATTGCATAAACACATCACAATACGTTGAAGCTGCAAAGACCACCTAGCGTGTTTTCTGTACAGGCTTCATTTACATATTTATTACACTGGTGTATTAAAAATCATAATGTTATTACACTGTGAACTTTTATTTTATGCAATAAAAGAAGATACGACCTGATTTGATTTGATGGTGTTTAACGGCCTGTCAACAGTCACTTAGCCCCACTCATCAGAAGTAATATGATTAGTACTAATCTTATTACTTTAATAATGGGCATAACTGGATTCAACTCTCACGTACCAGAAAGCCAAAAATGTACCTGAGTGTCAAACCGTTCCGTTAAGGATGAAACCCATCATTAAATCTAACCCATCTACTTGTCAAGTCTATATCCACATGGTAACATACTTTGTATAGTTTATCCACACGGTAATCTCCTAACTTGTTTGTAGAGTCTATCCGCATGGAAACTCACCTGGTTGAGTCTATCCGCAAGGCAAGCTACCTTGTGAAGTCTGTCCGCATGGTAACCTAGCTTGTAGAGTCTATCCACATGGTAATCTACCTATGAAGTCTATACACATGGTAACCTACTCTGTATAGTCTATCCGCATGGTGATCTCCTACCATGTTGAGTCTCCACATGGTAACCTACCTTGTTGAGTCTATGTTAACGGTAATCTACCTGTCCAGTCTATCCACATGGTAACCTACCTTGTGGAGTCTATCCGCATGGTAACCTTCCTTGTGGAGTCTATCCGCATTGCAACCTACCTTGCAGAGTCTATCCGCATGGAAACCTACATTGTCAAGTCTATCCGCATGGTAACCTACCTGGTGGAGTATATCCACATCGCAACCTACCTTGTAGAGTCTATCCACATGATAATCTATCTGTCGAGTCTATCCACATGGTAACCAACTTTGTGGAGTCTATCTGCATGGTAATCTCCTACCTTGTTGAGTCTATTCACATGGTAATTGATCTGGTTAAGTCTATCCACATGGTAACCTACCTGGTTGAGTCTATCCACATGGTAACCTACCTTGTAGAGGTCTATCCACATGGTAACCTACCTTGTAGAGTCTATCCGCATGGTAACCTACCTTGTGGAGTCTATCCACAGGGTGATCTACCTGATTGAGTTTATCCACGTGGTAACCTACCTGGTTGAGTAAATCTACATGGTAATCTACCTTGTGGAGTCTATCCACAGGGCAACCTACCTGGTGAGTTTATCTGCATGGTAACTGATCTGGTTAAGTATATCAACATGGCAACCTACAAGTCTATTCACATGGTAATTTATCTGGTTGAGTCCATCCAGATGGTAACTGTTCTGGTCGAGTCTATCCACATGGGAAGCTACATTGTCGAGTCTATTCACATGGTAACCTGCCTTGTGGAGTCTATTCACATGATCACTTACCTTGTCGAGTCTATCCACATGGTAACCTACCTTATGGAGTCTATCCGCATGGTAACTTACCTTGTCGAGTCTATCCGCATGGTAACTTACCTTGTCGAGTCTATCCACATGGTAACCTACCTTGTGGAGTCTATCGGATCCAGGGCTTCTAAATTTTTTAGTTTGTTGGTTCTGTACCGGATTTGAAATCTCAGACCGATTGAGATTTGCAAACTATCCTTAAAATTCGGTCCGAAAATAATGAAATCCGGCTGCTATTTCCGTATCAACCTCGTAAATGTATCGATATACCGATGTTGACACCAAGTAATGTCAATTTTATGACACATATCCGGGGCATATCCGTGTGAAAACATTGTCGGGTAATAAATCGTTGTGTGTTTGGTCGCCTTTCAACACATTTTTCATAACACGTGAGTGGTAATTGTGTACATTTGAAGGTCTCGATAGCTGTAGAGCAGTTTATAAATAGACTGGCTTTAGCGCATTTAAGACTCTCCCTTTCTGATAATTTTAAAAATAAAATAAAGAAACCGTGCACTGTGGTTATCCGTGTTTGTAATATTTATATTACACATTTCATCCCCAAGCAACTGACACGGACTATTCAATATTAAGTGTGGAACTGTTACATTACGCTATATTAGGGCCATTTAGGGGTCATTTTTTGGTATAAATAAAGTATGTATGAATGGCGTAGATCCTGATGAGACGGCTCATGAATAGCCGGCTCATCGGGATCTACAGTTTGCAAACATTTTGATAAAGGACAAAGGTACGTCTGCCATGTTAAAAGCATTCATCTGCAATCCAAAATATAACAATCAGCAATATGATTCGTCTAGAGCTGTAGTTTCGCAATTTCTATGTCTTGCGAAAACATGCGAATCGTCTCCTAACGACACGAGTATCGTCGCGTGTTTTCGCCATGTATCCTTCCGCTTTTGGGAATATATTTTGCTTAGTATAAAACGCAGGTAACACAGGGCGACTTACCCTGTGTTACAGACAGAAAATTCGGGTTAGTTTTGCTCATGCGCGTAGATGAGATCGCGAAGCAAAAACTTTTCAGAGGTTGCGAAAAAGCAAGATATGATAGAATCGCGTATTTTCGTCTCGCAATAATTCTTGACAAAAAACAACATAGTTCGACAAAAACATGATAATCGTCGTCTTAGGAGAAGATTCTTATGTGCTACCTGTTACATTATGTCCATCAATGTCGTTATGCAACCACTCAGGTTGCAGTGACCAGTCACCCTGACCCCTGATCATGCTCCTTGTAGCATGGCACCTGCCAATCACAGCAGCCCCTTATCATGCTTATTAAGTCCCGCCCTCCCCATGTTACACATGTACAGAGTCAGTCTAGTAATAGCACTCAGAGAACATAGTACCAATTAAAAGATAGAACACAACTAGTCGTTCAATTAATTGTATTCATCCACAATAGTGATAATACAACATGGTGTCAGAGTAGAGGGATTACCAGTGTGAATTTGAACATTCCTGAATGGACATTTAGACAGTTAAATTCCATGCGAGCAGAATTTCAATCATTCACTACAGAATGGATTTAAACAGTGTACCAACTCCATGTATGGACTGGAATTGTACCAATCTACCTGAAGCGTGGAGAAAATTCCAGCAACACACTGACCTGATATTCAGAGGTCCATTGAAAGACAAGGGAGACGATGTGAAAATAACATACTTGCTGCTCTGGATCGGCGATAAAGGCAGAGACATCTTCGACACATTGTCTTTAAGTGAAGAGCAGAAGACAAACTTGAATGCCGTGTGCGGTGCCATCAAATTGCACATACAACCCAAGTGCAATCCAGTGTTTTCACGTTACAAGTTTAACAATGAAATTCAAGGAGAAAACACAGTGGAACAATTTCTCACAAAGTTGAAGCTATTAGCACAGGACTGCAACTATGCTGATCCAGACGAAATGATACGTGACAGAATTGTGTTCGGTATCAAATCGCAGAAAGTGAGAGAGCGGCTAATCACAGAAGGCGACAAACTCACGTTAGAAACAAGGCTACTCAGATATGCCAATCAATTGAGTATGCCCAGGAACAATTGCGCACTATGAATCAACCAACACCATTAGGTACCAACACCGACGTCAATGCGGTCCGGACAAGGATGCCACCACGACAGCCACACAGGTATCCAGCTTCTCCAGCTCCGACCTATGACAGACAGGCGCGTAACAAGCCACCAACATGGAAACCCAATGGGAGCCCGCGATGCAGAAACTGTGGCCAAACACAAAACAAAGATCAGTGCCCAGCCAGAGGACAACAATGCCATTATTGTCAAAAGTGGAACCACTTCGCTAAAATGTGCCTTTCAAAATCTAAAAATGTCAATGATGTTCAAGCCATGGGTAATTGTGATCAGATGTGTATGATCATAGTGAATTGGATGTGTATTCGGATGTATATGTGGATAGTGTTGAGTCCCGGATTATCAATGGACAGGTATATGCAGAGATACAGGTAGGCCCTACAAATTGTTTGATTAAATTCAAAGTTGACACAGGCGCTCAAGTCAACATCCTTCCCTACTCTGTATTTCAGAAACTGAACATCAAAGCTCCACTTCAAAAATCCAACACACAGCTATCCGCATACAATGGTAACTCACTTGACTTGTTAGGGTGCATCAAACTTCCCTGCTTACATCCACGGTCTGGTCAAACGCACAATGTCGAGTTTCATGTAGTTGATACAAAGTCACCTCCACTATTTGGCTTACAGTCAAGCATGCGTTTCAAACTACTCAAACTCACATACTCAGTAGAAACTGGCAATTCACCCACTTTCTACACAAAACAATCTGTTCTACATGACCACTCTGAGGTATTTCAAGGTATTGGTCTCTTCCCAGGGGAGTGCACGATTCACTTAGAACCCAATTCAACACCTGTTATCGACCCACCAAGAAAAGTCCCTGTTGCGCTACATGATAGATGCAAGTCAGAACTGAGTCGCATGAAAAAGTTAGGTGTCATTGCTAAGGTAAATGAACCGACTGAGTGGGTAAATTCTATGGTCATTGTGCAGAAAAAAGAAGGAAAGCTCAGAATTTGTCTCGACCCGAAAGACTTGAACAAACGCATTCAACGTCCACACTACCCTATGAGGACTCTCGATGACATACTTCCGCAGCTCGCAGGTGCTAAATACTTCACAAAACTTGATGCACGGTCTGGCTACTGGTTTATTAAGCTGTCTGAACAATCATCGTTCCTCACAACATTCAATACCATGTTCGGCTCGGTACAGGTATCTGAGGCTTCCGTTCGGTTTGCGTTCATCGGGTGATGAGTTTCAACGGAAAATTGATGAATGCTTTGAAGGTCTCACAGGTGTTGTATCAATTGTTGATGACATCTTGGTTTTCGGTAAGACTCGGGAAGAGCATGACAACAATCTCCAGGCTGTTTTGCAACGCTCATTGGAAAATGGTGTTCGCTTGAATGAGGATAAACTCGAAGTTGGTGTCTCTGAGGTGACATATTTCGGTCATGTGTTGTCGGCAGAAGGGATTAAAACCTGATCCTGCGAAGGTTTCAGCTGTTAAGGACATGTTGCCCCTACCAGCAAGGCCGAATTGGAGACCATTCTTGGTATGGTCACATATCTGTCCAGATTTGCCCCAAATTTATCTGAGATTACCACTCCATTGCGCAAGGTATTGGCGAAAGATGTTGACTTTTCATGGGATAAACCACAAATTGACGCATTTCTCAAGGTCAAGGAGATACTTACACAACACCCAGGTCCCGTGCTATCCTATTATGACCCACATGAGCCACTGACCCTGCAAGTGGATGCGAGTAGTTTAAGGTTTATTGGGTGCAATAATCATGCAAAATGGAAAGCCCATTGCCTATGCATCCAAATCGTTGACCCCTACTGAAACGAATTATGCTCAGATTGAAAAGGAAATGTTTGGAATTGTATTTGGCTGCAAACGCTTCCATCACTATGTGTACGGCCGTGGAGTTCATGTCCAAACCGATCACCTGCCATTGGTCTCAATCCTAAAGAAATCCATTCATGTCGCCCCAGCCCGTTTGCAACGAATGATACTTCAATTGCAATGATATGACATTGACGTCACACATGTACCTGGCAAACAAATACCTGTTGCCGACACTCTGTCTCGTAAGTCACTCAGTGATACCTTCCCTGAACTTTCTGAAGGTATGGACATTCAGGTCAACATGGTCATGTCCAGCCTACCTGTTAGTGACAGAAAACTTGAAGAGATAAGGTCCACACACTGAGCTAGAATGAAAGAAAATCTATGTATTCTCAAACAAGTCATTCTTAATGGTTGGCCAGAAACCAGGGGCAAGTGTTCACCTCACATACTTGATTACTGGACTATAGGGATGAGTTATCATTCGTAGATGGTCTGATCATGAAAGGTCAGAAAATTGTCATGCCCAAAACATTAAGGTCGAAGATGCTCGAAGTTGTCCATACTGTCACATGGGCACAGAAAAATGCTTAAAACGAGCCCGTGACGTTATGTATTGGCCGCGAATTTCTGTTGATATTACCAAGATGGTGTCCAATTGTAAAATTTGCTTAGAGCACAGGAACTGTAACCAAAGGAACCCCTTATTTCCCATGACACGCCCAATTACCCCTGGCAAACTGTGGCCACAGATCTATTTACTTGGGACAACAAGAACTATCTGGTTGTTGTAGACTACTACAGTCGTTTCTTTGAAGTCAAGGAACTTCCGAGTCTAAAAAGCAGTGCTGTGATCAACCGAATGAAGGGTATATTTGCCCGTTTTGGAATTTCTGAGAAGGTCCTGTCCGATAACGGCCCTTGTTTACACATCTCGGGAATTTGCCAACTTTGCGAAAGAATGGGATTTCCATCACGTGACCACCAGCCCATATCATCATAAGTCCAATGGTCTAGCAGAGAAATAAGTCCAAATATGCAAATGCATCTTGACAAAGGCTAAGGCCGATGGCAAGGACCCACTAATCAGCATTCTCGAGTACAGAGTTACCCCTCTTGACATCAGTTATTCTCCATCCCAGCTTCTCATGAGCCGACAGGTAAGATCAGTCCTACCAGTATCCCAAACCAGCCTAGTTCCTCAGGCAATATCCCCTAGCGTAGTTCAGGAGAAAATCCGCTCTAAGAAACAGAAGGTAAAATCTCACTATGACCAGACTGCTAAGACACAAATTCCCCTGAATGTTGGTGATTCAGCACACATACAACAACATGACAAAACATGGAAACCAGCTGTAGTGACCGCGAAGCACAATAGCAGGTCATACACTGTTCGTACCCCAGCTGGTTCAGTGTACACCCGCAATAGGCAACACTTACTCAAATCAAAACAACACACAGCAGACATTGATGCACCAGATTGTGAAATACAGAGTGCCCCTGAAAATGTAGAACCTCACGAAGAAGCCCAAATCTCAGAGCAGGCTCCACCTCGTATCTCTGCAAAACCCACCGTTGATAATTAGGAACACAACTCTGATATGTACATAAAACTTAGGTCTGGAAGGCTGGTTAAGCCAAACAAATAACCCTTGTTTTTTTGCTGTAGTAATTAATCTGTGCTAAAGACTAATGGGTCAAGTATCTGAACAAGACTCCATGGAACTATTGTGTTGCAGGAAATGTACTGACCACATGTGGCATTAAGGACAGTAGACATTGATTCATTAGGTGGTCAGCTAGTAATAAACAATTTGACATGCTATTAAACTGTCATCTTATCAGAAAGCAAGACATAAAGGATTTCAGTAATTATTTGTTTATGAACCTTAAACTTAAACTCACCAGTGCTAATTTCAATTTGAAAGCCATAAGTTTGTTGTTGTTTGCTTTCTGTTAAGAAGGGAGATGTTACATTATGTCCATCAATGTCGTTATGCAACCACTCAGGTTGCAGTGACCAGTCACCCTGACCCCTGACCATGCTCCTTGTAGCATGGCACCTGCCAATCACAGCAGCCCATTATCATCCTTATTAAGTCCTGCCCTCCCCATGTTACACATGTACAGAGTCAGTCTAGTAATAGCACTCAGAGAACATAGTACCAATTAAAAGATAGAACACAACTAGTCGTTCAATTAATTGTATTCATCCACAATAGTGATAATACAACACTACCAATACATATTTATTGGGGGAAAAACATATTTTGATATGTGTTATTGGTTACTGCATTGCATCGCCGGTTTTTGCCTTACCTTTTTTGGGGGATTCTGCACCTCCGACTTTTAAATTTCGATGTCATAAAGTTATGGAATATAAGATAATTCCAGAGCCAAATCTTACTAAATAAAGTACTATTTTATTACATGCCTAATCTATAGTGTCCCAAAATGGATAAATATGTGTCAAGTAATTGGTCGTAAATGTGTGTCTCTGTTGACATCGCGTCGGCGTGTAGTAAACGTCAGATCGGTACGACTTTGTAACCTTTGATGTCTCACCCTCCACATGTCACAGTCAGTAATGATTACAACCGCACGTGCATATTATGTACGACGTGATCGGACAAAACCGGGCTTATTGTATTTTATGCGACTAGCAAAGACCAAAACGTGTTCACCATCAGTAATAAAACAAGAGGGCCATGATGGCCCTATATCGCTCACCTGTGCAATGTCACAAAAATCAAGCAAATACTGGTATGTAAAGTTGTCACTACATATACATCAAAATAAGCCCATGACAGGCACAAAATGTCAATGCGATAAACTTGAGAAGTCACCAGGGTACGAGTTGTCTCGCGATATGTACAGATATATCTTACACAACTTCGAGAGATTTGGAGACCACAAGAGGATGCTTCCAGCCTACTTTTTATTGCAATCCTTAGATTTTATGCATTATATAACCATATTCCGTAAAAAAGTTGACCCCAATTTGACTCCCCGGGCCATGCCCATTTTTGACCCAGAGGTCACCATTTTAACTGCTTTGAAAAAGCATTGTACATCGATCATTCCCGTCAAGTTTTGTCGAAATCGGTCTGGTGGTTCGTTATAAAGATTTTTTAAAGAATTTATGCTATTTTTAGACAGCGGCCATCTTGGATTAACGACAACCGCCATTCTAACAAAACTGAAAAGGTTTTACCAATGAACTGCAAAGTTTGGCCACCAATGACCAAGCGGTTTGTATGAAGAAGACATTTGAAATCTCTAATAAAAGAACAAACTTTTGACCTTTCGGTGGCCATCTTGGATGATGTAATCATCCGATTTGATGAAAACAGCACCACAGCGATCGCCTCATCAATACCTTTGATTTGGTATATTATAAGACCATATTGTCAAAAATACCCCTATTTGACCCCATTTTTGACCCAGGGGTCACCATTTTAACAAATTTGAAAAAGCATTGCACATCGATCATTGCTGCCAAGTTTCGTAGTAATCGGTCTGGTGGTTCACGAGAAGATTTTTTAAAATTGTGTGCTACTTTTAGACGGCCGCCATCTTGGATTAACGATGACCGCCATTTTAACAAAACTGAAAAGGCTTTACCAATGGCCAAGCGGTTTGTATGAAGAAGACGCTTGAAATCTCTAATAAAAGAACAACCTTTTGACCTTTCGGCGGCCATCTTGGATGATGTAATCATCTGATTTTGACAAAAAATGCTCCTAAGTGATCATTTCGTCCATACCTTCGAATTGATATATGACATGACCATAATCGGTCAAATGTGAAATTTGACCCCTTCTTGACCTCTCCTGCCCCGCTCATTTTTGACCCGGGGGCCACCATTTGAAGGAATCTGAAACATCGTTAACTATCGATCATTCACATCAAGCTTCGTCGAAATCAGCCTGGCAGTTCGTGAGAAGATTTTTTGAGAATTTGACCTACTTTTCAACGGCGGCCATCTTGGATTTCGCGATGACCATCATTTTAACAAAAATGAAATGGCTTGACCCACTTTATTGGCCAAGTGGTTCACGAGAACAAGACGTTTGTAATCTATTCGTACATGAAGGTGTGGAAGCAATGATCGTAACACACAAACTTAACATTGACTGATGACGCCGACTCCGGAAAGCAGAACCTATGTCTCACTTTCTGCTTCGCAGGCGAGACAACAAATAGAATTTGACCTTGACCCTGGAGACCCTGGGGCCCGCCAGAATTTGTTTAATAGTCCTATATTCATGTACATATCATAGTAAATGTATGTATAAAGTTTGATGACTGTAGCTGATAAGGTGTTGAAGTAATGATCGTAACACGAAAACTTAACATTTAATGATGATGACGCCGCCGCCGACGACACCGCCGACGATTCAGGAAAAGCAAAACCTATGTCTCGCTTTCTGCTTCGAAGGCGAGACAAAAAATGAAACTGCTTGACCCAATAACCAATACCGTGAAGTTTGGCCAATATCGGCCAAGCGGTTCACGAGAACAAGACGTTTGAAATCTTTATTAAAAGAATGACCTTTTGACCTTTCGGTGGCCATCTTGGATGACATGACCATCCAATTTTGACAAAAAATGTACCATAGTGATCGCCTCTTTGATACCTTCGATTTGACAGACCGGACCATATTCGTTCAAAAATAAAATTTGACCCCAATTTGACCCCACGGGCCACGCCCATTTTTGACCCCGGGGTCACCATGTTAACAAATTTGAAAGAGCATTGTACATCGATCATTCCTACCAAGTTTCGTTGAAATCCGGCTAGCGGTTCATGAGAAGAAGCTTTTTTAAGAATTTATGCTCTTTGTAGACGGCGGCCATCTTGGATTAGCGATGACCTCCATTTTAACAAATCTGAAAAGGCTTCACCCATGGACCATAACTTAAGTTTGACTACCATGGGCCAAGCGGTTCATGTGAAGAAGAATTTTGAAATCTCTGATAAAAGAACGACCTTTTGACCTTTCGGTGGCCATCTTGAATGACATGACCATCCAATTTCGACAACAAATACACCAGAGTGATCGCCGTGTTGATACCTTTGATTTGATATATAACATGACCATATTCGGTCAAAAATAAAATTTGACCCCAATTCGACCCCACGGGCCACGCCCATTTTTGGCCCCGGGGTCACCATTTTAACAACTTTGAAAGAGCATTGTACATCGATCATTCCTACCAAGTTTTGTCGAAATCCGGCTAGCGGTTCATGAGAAGAAGCTTTTTTTTAAGAATTTATGCTATTTTTAGACGGCGGCCATCTTTGATTAGCAATGACCTCCATTTTAACAAATCTGAAAAGGCTTTACCCACGGACCATAACTTTTAAGTTTGGCTACCATGGGCCAAGCGGTTCATGTGAAGAAGAATTTTGAAATCTCTAATAAATGAACAACCTTTTGACATTTCGGCGGCCATCTTGGATGACATAAACATCCAATTTCGACAAAAAATGCACCAGAGTGATCGGCTCGTTGATACCTTCGATTTGATATATGACATGACCATATTCGGTCAGGTGAGCTAAAAAATGACCTTTTGACCTTTCGGTGGCCATCTTGGATGACATAACCATCCGATTTCGACAAAAAATGCACCAGAGTGATGGTCTCCTTGATACCTTCGATTTGATAGAGCATTGTACATCGATCATTCTACCAAGTGTTGTCGAAATCCAGTTGGCGGTTCTTAAGAAGAAGATTTTTGACACCGGGGTCACTATTTTAACAAGTTTAAAAGAGCATTGTACATCGATCATTCCTACCAAGTTTTGTTGAAATCCAGTACGCGGTTCTTGAGAAGAAGATTTTTGAAGAATTTGTGCTATTTTTAGAAAGCGGCCATCTTGGATTACGTAATGACGTCATTTTAACAATTTTGTAATCCCCCTAGTAGTATATAGGGAGTCACTTCGTTACCGCGACCCAGGGTAAGAGAATTAACCCAAGCCTGGCACACCAAGAGGGTAAAATTGGGACATAATTTTCCCTAATTAAGCATGAAAAAACTACCTCCCACCTATAACAGAGGTTGTCATAAATTTATAGGAGTGTAATATCCGTCCCTATATGGAGGAGGTTTTCGGCTACCTTTTTCAGTTATAGGAGTGTAAAAATCGCTCCGACAACAACGGTTTTCGGCAACCATTGATACCGCGACCAGGGGTAAGAGAATTACCCCAAGTCTGGGATACCAAGAGGGTAAAATTTTATCATAAATTTATGATAACATTATGAGAATATATTTGAATCCCTATTAAACAAATAAAATATAATATTTAAATATAATTAAAATTTCCAACCTTGGGAAAGTATATTTTACTAATATATAAGAAGTAAAAAATGTCACAACCCAAACAAAAATTATCTCAAAAAGTTATGAAAACGGCACACCCTAAATTAACTCACACAATGATTGGTGAAAATGGGGGTATAAATGCCACGAAAATTCCACAAAATTCTTCTCCTAGGATTAGGGAATTAAGGGCTGAATTAAAATCCTTTGGGGTAGCGTTTTCATCAAGATTACGAGAAACGGGTTTAAAGAAGCTTATAAACGAGAGAAAAAATGAAGAATTTATGAAGCGGATGAGCCGCGCGTACTCGCGCGGCGTGTTCAAGGGAATAGAAAATAAGGATTACAAAAAGATAGCACAACAGCTCTCAGATGAGGCGTTATTATCGCTTAAAAGTAAAAATATTGGCGAACCTAAAAACCGGGTGCCCAAAACGGATTTACTAAAACGTGTGATAGAGGAAGGGGATGAACTATTAGATGGGTATAAGGAAAATAAAGAAACGACAGTGAAAGGCCGCAGGTTAACTACAATAACCATAAAAAGTAAACTTCAGGTAGATAATACACAAAAATTGATGACCTCATTGCAACCTCTGTTGACTGGTAGCTTCTATCTGAGATATTCATTTTCTTACAGATTAGTCCACCAAGATGAGAAAGATTTTCGAGGAAGGCCTAAAAGTTTGGTTTTTTATAAAAACCTTTTCGGTAGTCCCTGGTTCAGAGAATACAAAACAGTTCACAATTGGATTAAAAAGCAAGAGGAAGAAAGATTAAATATAGATAAAATAGATCGACCAAACACGAAATGGAGGTTTGTACGGTGGGTATCCACTAGTGTTAAAATAATTTACGGAACCGCAACAAGAGATGTCGGAAGGGCGTCAGATCAAGTGGCCGGAGGCCACTTGCCTGAATGGTTGCGATATAAAAAAGGACTGAAACCACTAGACAGTTTTGAGAATGATCTCTGTTTATTCAGGTGTTTAGCCCTTCATACATCAAATTTGCGCACTGACCGCTGTTTATCATTAACAAAAGATCTGTTGATATAATATTTAAAATTTTGTTCCTCAAAAAAGTTTGATATTCCAAGCGGACCTGTTTTATTCGACGATCTGAACAAAATCGAAGAATGTTTTAAGATAGGTATTGATGCGTACGAACCAGCAGAAGATGGAACATGGTTTTTACGAAAAGTTGCCGCGAATTACGAAGAACTAGGTACCAAGAAGATGACAATAGGTATTTTCAATGATCACGCTTTTCTTATTACAGATATGGACAAAGCCTGTCAAATATATTGTTGTACAGAATGCCCCAACGGTTTACAAAGTCTTCCAACCTTCTTCGTCACGCAAAAACGTGTATGAGAGGAGAAACAAATGTAGTGTGCAAAGCAGATAAAATAGATCGACCAACATCTGCGTTTGAAAAAGCGTTTTATCCAATACCTAAATGTAGCAAAAAAGCAATTACGTGGATAAACTCTTTTGAAGGACCACATATCCACACAGCTGTATGTGGTCACGGTGGAGAAAGAAGGGTAGCTGGTGCTCCGGTAGATGGATTTTGTTCAGAAACGGAAACAGTTTATCAATTACACGGCTGCTATTGGCACGGATGTCCAAAACACTGTTTTAAAGATGCCAAAGAAAAATTAAAAAAATCTAGGGCACGAGATGAATTGATCAGAGCAGAGTTTGAGTTAGTAGTTATTTGGGAATGCGAATATGAAAACCAAATTGGAAATAATTCTCAAAGTAATTTGGTACAAAACCAATTAGAAAACCCTCCAACAACAATTTACCCATATCACATTGTATACGATTTTGAAGCGTATTTGGATCCTTCTTCCAAAAACCCCGTTACTAAAGATTTAGAATATATAAATGAACACGTTCCAATAAGTGTAAGTGTCGGTGACACACTATCGAGAGTCATAACACACATATGTGATACTTCCCCTAAAAAATTAGTACAACTTTTTCTTGAAGATATTAGTAGCCGAGCGCAAGCAATTCGTAAGGTTGTAGGTGCAGATAAGACATACGGATTTCCCACCGATATGGACCGACTTCTCTCTTCACAGAGTGGTGAGATAAAACGGTGGATAAACCAAGTTCCGGTAATTGGATTTAATTCCAGCAACTATGATATTAATTTAATAAAGAAACACTTAGTAGAAACATTAACGGATACGGTCAAAAAAGTGTTAGTAGGAAAGAAAGCAAACACGACAATTTTCCTATTTACCCAAGAATTTAGGTTTTTGGATGTAAAATTATATCTTGCTCCTGGTATTGATTACGACCGGTGGGTAAGAGCGTACGGATGTGAAGCAACAAAGTCTTTCTTTCCATACGAATGGTTTGATTCCCCGGATAAACTTAATTACGAGGGATTACCACCACTTAAAAACTGGGGAAATAAATTAAATCCCAGTAAAATTCTAACCCAAAAACAACTAGATGAGTGCAACAGCATTTATAAAAACCTGAAAATGAAGAGTTTCAAAGATTGGTTGAAATATTATAACAACTTAGTCGTTGAACCTTTCCTAGAAGCTATTGGTAAAATGACTACGTTTTATAAAACAAAAGATGTAGATATATTTAAGGACGCGGTTACCCTCCCGGGTGTTGCGTTGCAATATATTCTAAAAGGAACTATAAAACAGCACGTAAAAAGTTACAAAACTAAAGAGAGTATAGCGGCAGACGCGATCTGTCCACCACTTTTTGCTCCCGACGAAGAAAGTTATGAAATGTTAAAACAAGCACTAGTTGGTGGTCCATCAATTGTGTTTACAAGATATGCGGAAGCTGGAGTTTCTAGAATTAGATCAACTCCTGATGGAAACGGAAAACTCTGTAAATCGGTGTTAGGATTTGATGCGAACGCTTTATATTTATCCACACTAAGTAAGGTTATGCCCTGCGGAAAGGGTAAATTATACAACGTATTTGCACCAAATAATCCGAAAAAACTTGCCGCCTTTTCCAAAACCGTATTATCCAAAGATTGGTTTGGGTTTGCTGAGGTGGATATAGAAGTTCCACAAAAATTAAAAGAAAAGTTTTCAGAAATGTCCCCTATATTTATAAATAGAGTTGTAGAAGAGGAAGAAGTTACGGACCATATGCTCAGTTATTTGAAACAAACCAACCGTGAAAAAGGAAAATGCAAGAAGTTGGTAGGAGCAATGTCCGCCGAAAAGGTTTTATTATTCACACCATTATTAAAATGGTATTTGCAACATGGATTGGAAATAACAGGTCTATACAGGATTATAGATTATGAACCAGGAAAACCATTTGAGTGGTTTGTTAAGGAAGTTACTTCCGCTAGAAGAGCCGGAGATGTTGATATATCAAAGTCCCCAATTGCAGATATTATGAAATTATTAGGAAATTCTTGTTGTGGGAAAATGATAGAATCTCCAGAAAAACATCTTAACACAACCTATACAAAAGATGAAAAATGTGTGGACAGAGCATTAAGATCCGCGTATTTTCACGATTTGGAAGAGATAGGAGATGCGTACGAAATATCCTCAAGAAAAGTAAACGCTCGCATGACGCGTCCATTTCATTGTGGGATTGCTGTATACCAATATGCAAAACTAAGAATGTTAGAGTTTTATTATGACTTTATGGATAAATACGTAGATCGGTCTAATTTGAGTTGATACAGATGACACTGACAGCTTATATATGGCAGTTAGTAAAAATAAAAACAGGAGGATTAGATGGAATGATAAAACCCCAAAACCCCACTTACTTCATGATTTCAACAAACATAAAAATAAATGGATGGCGTGGGGATAAATGGAGTAATAGAGCCAGCCTGTTGTTCAAAACAGCGTTTCAGGGAGATCGTGCAATAGCTCTATCCAGCAAGTGTTATTTAGTTGAGAAAATTGAAAATGCAGAATTAAAACATTCCGCAAAGGGTTTATCCGCCCGCCAAAACAATCTTTCATGGTTAAGATACAAAGAAGCACTTCATCCAACTGATATTGATAGGGGTGTAAACAGAGGTTTTAGAATGAATTCCGGTGTTATGAAAACTTATACACAGAGCAAATTAGGTCTTTCCGCTTACTATGATAAAAGAAGAGTTTTATCAGACGGAATCCATACAGAACCTCTATAGTTAATTTCTTCAAATTATAAGAAAAAAAGAAAAAATGTAATTGACTACCCACTTAACCAGCTGCAGTCACCGTTTGAATCTTTCTTGGTCTTCCAATTGGTCCTTTTACGGGACGTTCCGGGTTTTTTTTCCAATCTTCTCTAGATAATCCACTTATAAATTGGTCATTTTCCCACAAATCTGTAAGGCGTTTTGTCCCAATATGATATTTTTTCTTGATTTCCGTAGCAGGAACATGTCCCCGAGATCGAAGAATATCCAACAGAGCGTCTCGATTAAGAACAGACTTCATAAATCTTCTTTATATATATAAAACACCACATATTAATGTTAACATAAACTCATAATTGGAAAAATTTTAGTAATTAATTTTAACCAAGAAGTTAAGACAGAAACCCGTTTCACGCACCCTTTTTGTAGAGATAGAATGGTTGCCGAAAACTAGGTTGGTAGAAGATTTTTTACACTCCTATAAACTAATGGGAGGATTTTTTAAAAAGACATATAGAGTTTCTAGACACACATGGTAGTTGAAAACCTCCTCAATTTTGCCACGGATTTTATATTGTTATTCAAAAGTTATTTAAACCATAGCTCGCCGCCCCAATAATCCTGCCATTTATTTTTGCAAATCGGAGGATTAACGTAATTATAATAGAGGTATTATAGCGAGGGACAAACCCGCCAGAGCCGCCGCTGAATAAGACCAAGAAGAATCTTCCTCTTCTTGTTTTAACGTTTGTGCGAACCCAGAAACCTCACATTGGAGAGTTTCTTTTTTATTATCAATAATTTTTTCCAAGTTTTTAACGAATTGATCATTGACACCCACCCCCTTGTTTAACTTTTTAAGCTCATTTGTCCCCCCACCGGTTACCCGCGTAATTGTTTTTTCTTTCGCAGGTAAATACAATCCAGGGGATGGGTTATTATCCCACATTTTTTAAGTCGCGCACTACCGATTCCAAACTTCTTTTTTAAGTTGATCCGCGGTTACCTTTCCGCGGGATGAAACGATTTCTTCGATACTTTCGTTAGATAAGTACGACTTTGGCATTATTAATAGTTCATAATAAGGCGCAGAAAAAATGTTCAAAATGCTCAAAATATTTTATAAAATGGAGATAACTATTAGAAAGTGTTTAAAAAGGCATATTTGAAAAACCTTATTAATAATAAAATGGATAAAGTAATAGAATGGGAAGTGGAGTTTTATAATGGTCTTGTTGACGATTATTACTATAACATGAAATCATTAGGTAAAATAGAGTACATGAAATATCAGCGCAACCTATTACGCACCGATAAAAGAGTCACATTTCCAATATTATATCGAAAATTATGTAGGTTTTTTAAGAAACAAATTAGAGAAATGAAGGGTTTAATCAGGGTTGACAAACGATTAGTTGAACAGAATGGAGCTAGTTTTATAAAACTGTTTCAAATCAACGATTCGTTTACGGATATGGCTTTCTACGAAGAAACGGAAGAAATTAGCTTTTTGTTTGAAACAATTATAATTAAGGGTTACTGAGTAATTGCTGAGTAATGATGAACAATTGCTGAATAATGCTGAGTAATTGTTAACTAATGCTGAGTAACTGATGAGTAAAATCCGTCCCCAAATTGATAGGGTTTTCAACTACCTTTTCCGACTACTTTCAACTACCACACTATAGAAGCTCCAAATACCATTGCGATAGACACCAACATACAATCTTTTTTTTTTCCGAATTTCGGTAGTAGAAACTCAGACGATTTTTCTAGTAATTTGTTCCAAATTATTTTCCAATTGAACATATAATTTCAACTACATATAGTTCAACTACTTCTCAAATATGCAAGAAACTACAAAGTTCGCAACCGCAAAAGATATGGGAATACGCTCCGTAGGAGAGCGGACCGACAAACATGTACTACTACAAAATATATACGACAACAACTTGGCAAGCGACATAGCCAAAGTCTGCTACACTCCAACGATAGAAGTTCCGGAGGGAAAAGAAAATCTCGCACAAGGGGAGGTAATTCGTACACATTTGGAACCAGTTTCCGAAGTATTTGTAGACGACATGTATGTCTGGACACTATTGGCTGCAGACCAAGTCTCCACCACAAAAGCAGGGTCTCGATTTGTATCCGCGGCAGGCCCAGTTGCAAAAACAATTCTTTCCAACATTTGAGCCCACGCACACGTGGCCGAGCTGCCAGGTACAATCCACGTACGCATAGTACCTACATCCAGATATTCTGGAAACACAACCACACTATATAGAAGAACATGCACAGAAATTTTGAAGACGGACAGCACCGTTCTAGACGTATTCGAGAGAAAACATCCAACAAAACCGGAACCAGAAGCTATAGTAGTGGCAAAACTAGACGTTGCCGATATAGAAATAGGAGATCTTTTCGAAAAACTCCCCCGCTTTCTAGAAAGCCTTCGACTAGACGGTATAGGATTGTATGCAATAGATTGTACGAGAGACTACGCATGGCACACTAGATAGAGAATGTTTGTCCAACCACCTGCAAAACACATGGGAAAAAGATTGCAGTATTCTAGACAATGTAGACAATGTAGAGCCAACTGTATATCTATTCTAGTCCCAAATCCACCAGTCGGATCTCTTTGGAGAGGAAAATTCTACAACAAGTTTGTATGCAGATGGAATGTGCAGGCGTCCTCGATAGTATGGGGAACAACGTGGCAAACTACTGCGATTGTACAGATTCTAGACTAGGAGAAACATTTGCACACCCACTAGTACAAACAAAAGGGGATATGTAGGGTAGAGGTGTCTCTATATGGAGTTACAGGCAGAAGATATTTCTCTAGATCTTGCAAACCAAGCGGTACAACACATACAGAAAATGGGGACCCAGAGGACGAGAAACTTTTTTGGGAACAACCACTCGAGAAGCAATGGAAGGCTCTAGCGTCTACTATACACTGCAACCTAGTTCTACTATCAAAACAGACAAAAACACTATATGCTATATATTGGGGACACTCGGGGACACGAAGGCTATGTGGGGTATACAAAACATACCAAGACCAAGACATACAAGTATTGGAAGAAACATATTTGCCTCTATGGGTATCCGCTTTTGGATTTGTAGGCCTCCCTATACACGCGGTAGTGTTGGATCAGGATGAAGATGGGGTAGGTACAACCCAACAAACATACAGGAAAACAGAAGGTGGAACATATCTAGCGAGAAGCAAAGCATCGTTTGCGAGACATAGAAAGGAAATTCCAGAACCCAGCAAGGGTATTCGTCCACTAGGAGACACAGAGTTTGTACGATGGCAATGGAACCAGAAGGTTTGGAACGGGAACAGAACGCTCCATCCATTTCCGATAGAGAAGATAGACACAACAAGAGAAACCTGTCTACTATCCACACGAGATCGAATTGCGAGACTAGCGGAAGAAAAACTACTCCTAGTAGAAAAAACTGGAGGAGAGCCCCACACTGGAAAGCAACAGGAGGCCGCGATGGAGAGAAAACGTTTGGAGTGGGAAAAGATATTTCGGCAGAAAGAGGCCCGCGAGAAGCTGGAAGAAGTAGCCGACAGGAAAGCCCTACTAGAAGAAAAGATAGAGAAACTACAACAACCACTACACGAAGCTAGTACAGAGTTTCGCACACACAAGAAATCTACAAAACGTCTAGACCTGTGGATAGATAGAGACAAACCATTCGTTCCAGCCCATGTGGAGGTACTTGGATTCCAAAACGTACCACAGAACCGGGACAGAACATTTGGAGGCACAATTCTAGCAATACAAGCAAGAACTCTAGAAGGAAAAACCCATCCAGGGCAAGGACCATTTCCTATGTTGTGTTGGGCACCGAAACCCCTTTCCGAAGTTCTATCCCACCCCCAAAATATTGGAGAGATACGCTATTGCGGAAGGATTTGGAAGAGTACAACCATTCTACCTATGTGGCGCCACACATTTCCCACTAGAATTCGATGTGGAAGGATTCTCCGAACCATTCAGGAAACAAGGGAGTCGCAGAGTCCTCCTAGGAAATATTGTAGCTCCAAAAGGGATTGCAATCCTGTTGGAAAAGCTAGACGAGAAGAGAGGGAGAAGAAAGAGGCATCCACAAAAGCGGACACCACCGTGAAACAGTTCGACAAGATGGAATATCTACGGAACAAGAAGTGGACACTATGCGAGAAACTAGAAACCCTACCAGTAGACACAGAATTCCGAATATCTGGATATGGAGAGTACCTATATCGCGGGAAGGAAAGGTATATATTGCAAATAGGAACGAACCTATACTGTTCGAACGCATTCGTAGAGACCCAATTGGATGCGAATCCCAAACTTCTGGAAAGACCAATTCTCCTGCATACGCTACAACTAGGTGCAACAAAAGCAAAGAACAAAGAAATGCGCGTATCCATGTTGCCAGCCCCATAGAAGGCGCATATTTCGTCTGGGCTAATGCGATTTCGGCTACTTTTTTATTTTTCCAAAGGGCTACTCCATGTCGAAAACGTCGCGAGGATAGGGGTTTCCACTCTGTTTGGGAAAGTGCTCGAACTGGGCGTCGATCTCCATTCTTCCAGATTCTACAAGACTCTAGGGACACGAATGGGAACAGTGGTTTGCAGACCGCGTACGCCACCACGAGAACCCCGACCCACCACTTCGCATTCTCTACGGTTTTCCAAATATCGTGCACCTCCCGCTCGTCTTTCTTCGGACACTCCGAATCGATAGTTTTTTCAAAACTGTCGGAAATTGCGTCCAACAACCTGTGTTCCAGGCCATCCAACCGGCTCTCCAGGCGTCTCTCCATGTCGGACAGGCGCGTCGATTCTTGAACGAACGAGCTTGCGTTTCGTATATCTTCTAGTAGATCTATTGGAAGCCTGCTAGAAGGACCAGATGCGGTCACCCTTTGTACTATAGGGGTTGTGGTTTCTTGTTCTTCGGGCTTTGTACTACGTTCCGCATCGACGACGTCCCATATTCTTCGAAGACGAGTGGTACCGATCCCATATTTTTTCTTCGTGTCGTCCGCAGACTCGACACCTCGAAGATTGCGAATATTTTCTATATCCTGCTCGGACAAATTTCGTTTTTGTGGCATTTTTTTTTGTTTGTAGGCACAAAATATGCAAGCTATGTATATACAAATATATATTTGCCCACTCTACAACACGAAATATTTGTCCGGGCGGAGCCACTTGCCTAGTCTGCCCAGTGGGGTGCCTAGCTGCCCATTGTGTGGTACTGGTATGCCTAGGCGTGGTGCTGGTATGCCTAGGTGTGGTGCTGGTATGCCTAGGTGTGCCCAATATTTCGTGTTGTAGAGTGGGCAAATATATATATAGATATACGAAACGCAAGCTCGTTCGAAGAATCAACGCGCCTGTCCGACATGGAGAGACGCCTGGAGAGCCGGTTGGATGGCCTGGAACACAGGTTGTTGAACGCAATTTCCGACAGTTTTGAAAAAACTATCGATTCGGAGTGTCCGAAGAAAGACGAGCGGGAGGTGCACGATATTTGGAAAACCGTAGAGAATGCGAAGTGGTGGGTCGGGGTTCTCGTGGTGGCGTACGCGGTCTGCAAACCACTGTTCCCATTCGTGTCCCTAGAGTCTTGTAGAATCTGGAAGAATGGAGATCCCGACGCCCAGTTCGAGCACTTTCCCAAACAGAGTGGAAACCCCTATCCTCGCGACGTTTTCGACATGGAGTAGCCCTTTGGAAAAAAGTAGCCGAAATCGCACTAGCCCAGACGAAATATGCGCCTTCTATGGGGCTGGCAACATGGATACGCGCATTTCTTTGTTCTTTGCTTTTGTTGCACCTAGTTGTAGCGTATGCAGGAGAATTGGTCTTTCCAGAAGTTTGGGATTCGCATCCAATTGGGTCTCTACGAATGCGTTCGAACAGTATAGGTTCGTTCCTATTTGCAATATATACCTTTCCTTCCCGCGATATAGGTACTCTCCATATCCAGATATTCGGAATTCTGTGTCTACTGGTAGGGTTTCTAGTTTCTCGCATAGTGTCCACTTCTTGTTCCGTAGATATTCCATCTTGTCGAACTGTTCCACGGTGGTGTCCGCTTTTGTGGATGCCTCTTTCTTCTCCCTCTCTTCCTCGTCTAGCTTTTCCAACAGGATTGCAATCCCTTTTGGAGCTACAATATTTCCTAGGAGGACTCTGCGACTCCCTTGTTTCCCGAATGGTTCGGAGAATCCTTCCACATCGAATTCTAGTGGGAAAATGTGTGGCGCCACATAGGTAGAATGGTTGTACTCTTCCAAATCCTTCCGCAATAGCGTATCTCTCCAATATTTTGGGGGTGGATAGAACTTCGGAAAGGGGTTTCGGTGCCCAACACAAACATAGGAAATGGTCCTTGCCCTGGATGGGTTTTTCCTTCTAGAGTTCTTGCTTGTATTGCTAGAATTGTGCCTCCAAATGTTCTGTCCCGGTTCTGTGGTACGTTTTGGAATCCAAGTACCTCCACATGGGCTGGAACGAATGGTTTGTCTCTATCTATCCACAGGTCTAGAAGTTTTGTAGATTTCTTGTGTGTGCGAAACTCTATACTAGCTTCGTGTAGTGGTTGTTGTAGTTTCTCTATCTTTTCTTCTAGTAGGGCTTTCCTGTCGGCTACTTCTTCCAGCTTCTCGCGGGCCTCTTTCTGCCGTAGAAATATCTTTTCCCACTCCAAACGTTTTCTCTCCATCGCAGCCTCCCTGTTGCTTTCCACGTGTGCTCTCCAGTTGTTTTCTACTAGGAGTAGTTTTTCTTCCGCTAGTCTCGCAATTCGATCTCGTGTGGATAGTAGACAGGTTTCTCTTGTTGTGTCTATTTTCTCTATCGGAAATGGATGGAGCGTTCTGTTCCCGTTCCAAACCTTCTGGTTCCATTGCCATCGTACAAACTCTGTGTCTCCTAGTGGACGAATACCCTTGCTGGGTTCTGGAATTTCCTTTCTATGTCTCGCAAACGGTGCTTTGCTTCTCGCTAGATATGTTCCACCTTCTGTTTTCCTGTATGTTTGTAGGGTTGTACCTACCCCATCTTCATCCTGATCCAACACTACCGCGTGTATAGGGAGGCCTACAAATCCAAAAGCGGATACCCATAGAGGCAAATATGTTTCTTCCAATACTTGTATGTCTTGGTCTTGGTATGTTTTGTATACCCCACATAGCCTTCGTGTCCCCGAGTGTCCCCAATATATAGCATATAGTGTTTTTGTCTGTTTTGATAGTAAGAACTAGGTTGTAGTGTATAGTAGACGCTAGAGCCTTCCATTGCTTCTCGAGTGGTTGTTCCCAAAAAAGTTTCTCGTCCTCTGGGTCCCCCATTTTCTGTATGTGTTGTACCGCTTGGTTTGCAAGATCTAGAGAAATATCTTCTGCCTGTACTCCATATAGAGACACCTCTACCCTACATATCCCCTTTTGTTGTACTAGTGGGTGTGCAAATGTTTCTCCTAGTCTAGAATCTGTACAATCGCAGTAGTTTGCCACGTTGTTCCCCATACTATCGAGGACGCCTGCACATTCCATCTGGCATACAAACTTGTTGTAGAATTTTCCTCTCCAAAGAGATCCAACTGGTGGATTTGGGACTAGAATAGATATACAGTTGGCTCCTACATTGTCTACATTGTCTACATTGTCTAGAATACTGCAATCTTTTTCCCATGTGTTTTGCAGGTGGTTGGACAAACATTCTCTATCTAGTGTGCCTGCGTAGTCTCTCGTACAATCTATTGCATACAATCCTATACCGTCTAGTCGAAGGCTTTCTAGAAAGCGGGGGAGTTTTTCGAAAAGATCTCCTATTTCTATATCGGCAACGTCTAGTTTGCCACTACTATAGCTTCTGGTTCCAGTTTTGTTGGATGTTTTCTCTCGAATACGTCTAGAACGGTGCTGTCCGTCTTCAAAATTTCTGCGCATTGTTCTTCTATATAGTGTGGTTGTGTTTCCAGAAATATCTGGATGTAGATACTATGCGTACGTGGATTGTACCTGGCAGCTCGGCCACGTGTGCGTGGGCTCGAATGTTGGAAAGAATTGTTTTTGCAACTGGGCCTGCCGCGGATACAAATCGAGACCCTGCTTTTGTGGTGGAGACTTGGTCTGCAGCCAATAGTGTCCAGACATACATGTCGTCTACAAATACTTCGGAAACTGATTCCAAATGTGTACGAATTCCCTCCCCTTGTGCGAGATTTTCTGTTCCCTCCGGAACTTCTATCGTTGGAGTGTAGCAGACTTTGGCTATGTCGCTTGCCAAGTGTTGTCGTATATATTTTGTAGTAATACATGTTTGTCGGTCCGCTCTCCTACGGAGCGTATTCCCATATCTTTTGCGGTTGCGAACTTTGTAGTTTCTTGCATATTTGAGAAGTAGTTGAACTATATGTAGTTGAAATTATATGTTCAATTGGAAATTAATTTGGAACAAATTACTAGAAAAATCGTCTGAGTTTCTACTACCGAAATTCTGAGAAAAAAAAAGATTGTATGTTGGTGTCTATCGCAATGGTATTTGGAGCTTCTATAGTGTGGTAGTTGAAAGTAGTCGGAAAAGGTAGTTGAAAACCCCATCAATTTGGGGACGGATTTTAATTAGGGAAAATTATGTCCCAATTTTACCCTCTTGGTGTGCCAGGCTTGGGTTAATTCTCTTACCCTGGGTCGCGGTAACGAAGTGACTCCCTATATACTACTCCCCTACCTAAGGACCATGACCATGAAGTTTGGTGACTATATGCCCAATGGTTACCGAGGAGAAGACGTTTGAAAATGAAAGATTCTCATATGGTGAAATATTTTGACAAAACATGAGGGGGTGGGGGCGGGAGGATGGGTAGCATTAATCGTACCTGCTATTTCGGGCCGACAATTACATCCGGACCGATTGGCATTCTGAAATGTTAAGAACCCTGGTCTATCCAGATGGTAACCTACCTTGTGGAGTCTATCCGCATTGCAATCTACCTTGTAGAGTCTATCCGCATGGCAACCTACATCAAGTCAAGTCTGTCCACATGATAACTGATCTGGTTGAGTCTATCCCCATATTATCCTACACCATCGAGCCTATCCACTTGATAACCTACCTTGTCGAGTCTATCCACATGGTAACCTACCTTGTGGAGTCAATCCACATGGTAACTTATCTTGTCGAGTCTATCCACATGGTAAATTACCTTGTGGAATCTATCCACATGGTAACTTACCTTATCGAGTCTATCCGCATGTGTGCCTACGAGAATAACTGGTGGTACACCTTCCTTGTTGCTTGGACAGTAACCATGGATAGAATTCAACCAGAAATTCACAAAATCTGAAAATTGAATTCGGTCAGGTAACCATGTATGGAATTCATCCAGAAATTCACAAAACCTAAAAATTTAATTTGGTCAGGTAATGATGGATGAATTTCAACCAGAAATTCACAAAACCTAAAAATTGAATTCGGTCAGGTAACCATGGATGGAATTCAACCAGAAATTCACAAAACCTGAAAATTGAATTTGGTCAGGTAACAATGGATGGAATTCAACCAAGATATTCACAAAACCTGAAAATTGAATTCGGTCAGGTAACGATGGATGGAACTAAACCAGAAATTCACAAAGCCAGAAAATTGAATTCGGTCCGGTAACAATGAATGGAATTCAACCAGATATTGTAAGTTTCACTTACCTGGTTCCATAGGATATTTCTTTTTAACTTACATTCAGAACTCGTTTAATGAGCGCTTAATGATCATGATCATTTTCCAACATTACGCAAACATTGTATTAGCGAGCATACCTCACTATACCCCCAGTTACCTATGTTACATAAAACAGGGGTATGATGAGGTACCCGCGCAATAGGTAATGCGGTCAAATAGGTCACGATGCAGTGACTATTTTCGATCAATAACTTATGTTGTAAGCGATTGTAATGTGTATTTTCAATATTTATATTATTAAAATGTATCATATCGATACCCCTTTAAGTAATATTTGTATATTTTAAATGTATTGATGTTCTCATGAAGCGCATGAATATAAGTATTAATTAATCCAGCTTATATTGAGGCAAAACATAGCCTTAAAACACAGCCTTAAAACATAGTGCTGGAGTATAAACCATAGTATCGTATATTATTCATAAGTATATCACTATTAAACATTAATTACAATATGTATGCATATTATTAAAACAGTAGATGCTACCGCTGTTTCGCTATATGTGATATTTATAACAAAATATTTTTTTTATTCGTCCGCGTACGGATTTCTGTCACACAAAGCGCCATTTTCAGTTCATATTTTGACCTGTGCATATGAACAGGACTAAGTTTAAACAACGCTCGATTCCGTCCTATTCAAATTTCTCTGCAGAATCGTGTTCAGACTAACTACTAAATAATGCTGCTAAATAAGTGTTAACAGCTGGAACATGGTCATCACTAAAAGGAAGAAACCACAGTCGTATTATTTAAAAATAAGATTTACCCGAGACCTCATGGGGGCCGCCATTAATCCAGTGTAAACAATAGACCGTGTGATCCCATTCCCTGAGTAGCCGCTGCTTAGTGAAACGGTGTGCTAATCATGATATTATTTTCCCCAATAATTGGAAACGGTTTGAATTTCTCGGTAAAAAATATGAAAGTCATACAAAATAACGATGTATATTTAACATTGGATATGCGTAAAAGGTATTACTCTCTCATCGATCGTCAGTTGTCGTCGATAGCGATTTAACGTACTGATCTGGTCTTAATTTATTGTCAACTTTCAACGCCATTTACAGAATATATGGCTAATTTTGGAAATAAATAACGGCAAATTACGATGACGTCTGCTCTGAAATATCTGTCAACTTGCGGACGTAATTTAAGGAAATCGATTATATTTTAAGGCTACATCTGTGACTAATTACGAATTTATGTATGGTCTTTGGCTACACCCGACACATTACACAGATCTAGTTGTAAATACACGTCTCTTTGTGTGGGGGAAAAATCGATAATGCGTAGTTGTGTGTGACGAGGTGTTGATCTGATGACACCACACAGCTGTGACCCTTAGGCAATGTTTTGAAATTGACGTGTCGTTTTGATGTGTGCCGCAACACCTCACTGTCGGAGACATGACAATTAACGATATACTCTCGATTATACACAGATCTATTAGACGGCTGGTTATTTAAAATAAAGAGTAGTTCAGTACACATTCGCCGATATTGTTTTTAGAAAATCAGTAATATTTTACGTAAATGGTGTTGAAAAGTTGACAAAAATTCTATCACCGTATTTTTTTAGTTGTGCCGATATTGTTTTAAAAAATCAGTATTTTTTTTCCATAAATGGTGTTGAAAATTGACAAAATATATAGCCGCATTTCTCCGATATTCGTTTAGAAAATCACCAATATTTTCTGTAAATGGTGTTGACACAAAATGCAGCGTTCACGCGGAATTCAAATAAAAAATAATAATTTAATAAATAGACGCCGATGGCTACTGTGTTTGCGGCCAGTGAATTCTGGTCGTGGTAGCCACAGGCGCAGTTCGAACAGTGTTGTGAGCAGATGGAGGACAATAATTATTTCAAATTCATAAAAAAATGTTTGCTGTCCGAAATTAATTAATTGTGACAGCCAAAAAAATAGATTTTGGGACAGTAAAACATTATATGGTATAGACAGTACCTCAAACTTATTAAAAAAACAGTAACAAACTGTCTGTGTATATATTACTTAAACTTAAAAAAACAGTAACAAACTGTCTGTGTATATATTACTTAAAGACAGACACTTTCATTGTTGGTAAGTTTCTATCAATTTATAGGTATTTTTATTAAAATCATAAAATTGTGAAAATATTAAAATCACAAAAATAATATATATGGAGAAAAAAAAAAATACCACGTCGAGGTTTGAACCCCCCCCGACCCTTTCGGGAATCGGTAATTAAATCATTGAAGTCGGCGACCTTAACCTCACGACTAATGCGCCATTTACGACAATCACAGTTATACAGAAGTGCTATCAGTATTACGCAACCATTTGAACGTAATAATTATTAAATTATTTGCAACTCCATCTACAACGATACCGTTACAGAGATACGCTATTGAAACAACATGTATTAGTACCCATAACATAACAAAGTAATGTATCATTATATATCACAGGAGATAGCTTAAAACTATATATACTAATCATAAACAGAACAATACGCTTGGCTCGTATGAAAATAGTTCGCGTGATATTGATTATCTCCCTTGCCGAAAGTAGTTCAGTGATTTATTAATTCCAAATAAGACGTGTTTGCGTAATGAAACGTTTGGATACCAAATTTTCTAATTTTATTTTGTTTCGTTTCACTTACCTGGTTCCATAGGATTCCAGATTCCAAAGCTCTACTGCTTGGCAAGGATTACTCCCCGGGTCAGTATGTTCTTAGTATCTGCATACTTTATACTGTATGGTTCAACTTTACATTATTTACAGCTTGTAGTGTCTTCTACACAAACATGTACACTTTCTTAAGTGTCGTAATTCTTCAAAGAATATCACATTTTATAATCCAGTATGAGAGAACCACACTAAACACATTCCACATTGTTATTTACACAAATTTCATCACAGAACTCGCCAAAAGGATACTAACAATGTTTATATCTGTCCAGATTTACATATCTAATGACTTAACGTCCACCGTCCTCATGTAAAATCTGGCAAATCACAAATTGATTTCACTGATGCTCCATCGAAAAGAGCCCAAAATGGTCCTATGGCTCTTGTACTATGACCTTTCAAATTCTTTTTGGCATCATTGTATGCCATTTGAATCATCTTCACAATCCATTTAGATATTGTTTCACAAGTCACAGGTCTGTTAGGTTTCTTTACAGAAAGAAATAGTTTACATTCCTCTTCTTGAGGTACATGTAACTGAACACGAAAGGATTCTGTACTTTTCACATACAATGCTAGTGCCCTTTTTGGGTCTAATAGCCGGTACAAATATTTTCTTTCCAAAATGGTTCATCCTATCCTGTTTGGAAAGTCCATGTCTCATAAACGTAACTCCTGTACTTTTCACTGATATGGACCCTTCTCCAAGCCTCAGCGACTGTATATCACTACTGCGTCTGAAAGTAGTAATGGCAATGAGAAACACTGTTTTCCATCGCTCAAATTGACACTTTTTAAGCATCTTCAAAACCACATGTAAATCCCAGTCTGGGAGTACTTTCACTTGTGGTGGCCTTGAATTAAATACCCCTTTCAGCAACCGTATACTATATGGATGTTGCCCAACAGGAAATTTGCCTGCAGGCGGTAATACGGTGGATAACATTGAAGTATAGCCTGCAATGGACCTGTACTGGAGACCACTGGTATACAGATATGTGAGAAACTTTGATACTTGCTCTAGAGCGACAGTATAGGGATCAATTTCCCGTTCACTACACCAGCCACAGAATTTGCGGAATTTTGCAGAATAATCCCGCTGTGTTCCTGTTCTCCAGGAAGTGGACAGTAAGTTTCGAGTCTCTGCAGAAAATCCTGTCTTTGCAAATTGTTGGTCGATAGCGGCCATACAACCAGATTTAACATTTCTGGGTTTGGATGAAATATTTCTGTGTTTGGCTGGTGTAGTAAATCTCCCTGAACTGGTAGTTTTGTCGGGTATGTTACTATCAGTTGCAACAGATATGTGTACCAATGTCTCCTGGGTCAAAGAGATGCTATCAACAGGATCTGACAATGGAACTGTCTCATATGACTTAGGACTTTTGGAATCAGGCGGGAATGCATATGCTGACATGTTTTCCCACTTCAGAGTTAGAGCATCTGTCGCTACTGCTTCCGGATGTGGTTGCCACGTGCAAAATACAGGTACTTTCCGATTTGCAACTGACGCAAACAGGTCTATGTTTGCAAATATTTGTTGAGTGATCATTGAGTTCAATGTCCACTCTGTCTTCTGTATTTTGTTCTGTGACAAATGATCCGCAATCACATTCTTTTTTCCAGCAATATGAGCAGATTTCAATTGCATCCAATTTTGTATCGCCAGCTTTCAAAGATCCATTGTCCTGTGACACAGTTGACGCGAGTGTGTGCCCCCTTGTTTGTTGATATACTGGACAATAGTTGTATTGTTCGAGCGTATCAGTACATTTTTCCCCCTCGGATGTGGAAGGAATTTCTGAATTGACAGGAACACTGCCTCCAACTCCAGTAAATTGATATGCATCATACTCTGGTGTTTTTTCCATATTCCCTGAGTATACTGGTATTGATTTATGTACCTGCCCCAGCCCTTGGTTGAAGCATCTGTTGTCATGGTAACTTGGAATTCCCAATGACATAATGACCTCCCTTTCATAATGTTTGCTATATCTAGCCACCATTGTATTTGCGATTTTAGCTGATGTGAAACAGTGATCTGTTGTGCCAGTTCTTGTGAACTTGGTTTCAAATTTTGTAGCAAATGTAACTGAATTGGTCGCATGTGGAGGCGAGCATTTGGTATCAGCTCCAGACATGATGCTATCAGGCCGAGAATGTGGAGAAAATCTCTTGCTACCACTGTTCTCATGAGGATTCTCTTGATACCCAACATTAATTTCAGTACCCTTTCGGGAGTTGGAGACACTGTTCCTTCCTTGAAATTGAAAAAGCCCCCAATGTACGTGATTTGTTGACTCGGTGTCAACATTGATTTTTCTACATTTACTATAAATCCCAGTTCTGAAAGAAGATTGAGCGTTTTCATTTTGTCGTTCAGCAGTTGTAGACGACATTGTTTGGCGATGAACCAGTCGTGTAAGTAAACTGCCAGACGAATATTTTGCTCAAGTGTGCTGCTATTACTGCTACAATTGTTGCAAAACCTCAGATATTTGCGATGATCTTTGTTTATTGGAATGTGTAGATAAGCATCTTTTAAATCTACTGTGATTGCCCAATCCTCTTTCTTTACCAGATTTAGGACTTTCGACAATGTGTCCATCTTGAAATGTTGTTTCCGGATATACATGTTCAGAGGGCGCAAGTTTATGACCGGTCTCATGTCGCCGGTTTTCTTGGAAAAATGTGCTGTAGAAACCTGTATGAATTTCGTCTTTTGGAACAGGTTCTATAGCACCTTTTTCTATCAATTTTTCCACTTCTAAATTTAGTATTTCTAAATTTTATGCATGTGCAAACGTTCGTTTCATGCCAGTGGTTGGTGGTAGATCCTTGAAGTGGAATTTGTAACCGTGTTCCAGTGTGTTCAATACCCACTGGTCGTCTGTAATTGTTTTCCACTCTGGCACAAAGTGTTTTAGACGCCCTCCTAACGGTATATCCGGTAACACATTTCGTTGTAGTTGACTTACGTTTAAGTCACTTTCTTCTTCCCTGGAAAATAATGTCTGTTGAAATTTGAAATGTTTGGCTTCTTGAAATGGTCGCCATCTTTACCGGACTTGTAGTTATTGAACTGTGGCCGGCTTTGTTGGGAATAATGTTGTCTGTTTCCCCCGGATGTTCTCTGTTGTTTAGATGATGACGACTGATTGTAGTTACTTCCCTCAGATTTTCTCTTGGGATAGTTGTTGTTGTTTTTGAATTCAGCTCTGGAAGCAACTCTGATAGTTGTTGGCTCTTTTCTTTCCTTTCCTTTAATAAGGAATCCAGTGCTGACCCAAACACACCATCTTGCGATAATGGTAACTGGATTAGTTTGTCTTTTAAGACGGTGTCTTTCACGTCGCTGAGTCCAGTCCAGTACATCGACGCTTTCCTTCTAATCATGTGAAATAATGCAATCACTCTGTCGGACTGGTCCAATGATGCCGTTGTCATGGCGAAAATGTCATGCACTAGCTGAGTAGTTCTATCTAAATTCGGAGTGGGCTTTTGAAGTTGGCTTTTCCAGTTTGCCAATGCCTGTTGTATGTAACAATTTACAATAATGTTCATTCTCGCTGCCGCTTGTCCCTGATAAGCAAGTTGTGTGGTTGTGTAACAAGTGCTTGACCTTTGGCTTTAACACCAAACTGTTTCGCTAGCATAGCCTCAATTGTCTCATTCAGGCTGGGTAGGGCGAGAAAGTCGACAGATTTTTTCCTGTACAGGAAAATTGTCTATATTCATCTTTGTAAGATGTCAACTTATCCGGTCACGGACAGTGTAGTGTTGTGTTTAGCACATCTTTCTGGCTTTGATCCAGGCTAAAACTCAGTTTGGCCTCTTTCTCTGTCATCTTTGCATCATTTCCAAACAGATTTGACAAACTATTCACCTCTGCTGTTTCCAACGGTGTTCTACTAATCGTGTGAAACGTGCATTCACATTTTTGCCGTTTTCGTGAGAAACAATGGACCCCACATCCTCCTCTGATAGGCATAGGTCCCCTAACTACTGCTGGCCAGGTGCTAGTGAAATAGAGTCTGTTTTCACCAGCTGGGTCCGAGACCCCATAATCCCGATTAAGGGAATTATGTAGAGGGAACGGAGCCACGTAGCTGTTTTTATCCATCTGTCCAGTCTGTGCTGTCCTGTAGACACACGTTGACTGTTCTTGTTTTGCAGGACGCCCGCTCCTGTAGGGCCGCTATCTGCCATTTCTTGTTTGCGAATTGCAATTTCCTCGGAAGACACGGAAGCCCCTTTCGGGCCCCGATTTAGTTCTTCACGAAAGAAAGAGAATATGTCAGATTTCAGGGAATCCATCTTGTTTTCCATTGACTTATCATACTCCCGAAACCTAGACTCCATAACGCTACGAATCGAGCAAACATCATCTTTCTTAGGTTTCGACACTTTCGGTTCCGCAGTTTTTTTTTATGGCGTCATCTTTTTTCCCACAGACGAGTTCGACTCGGCACATGACTCAGAGATAATTGAGTCTCTATCGCTGTTAGTTAGATGCGCTTGTGCCATCTTCAACTATGAAATACTTTCCGATAATTAAATTCTAAGACCACGTGTATAATTTCGTCCGAATGCTGCCCCATCGAGGAGTACTGATTTGTTATTGATACTACCACGCATCAGCTTAGCGCATCTCGATCATCCAAACGTTTGGAAAATGATCATGATCATTAAACGCTCATTAAACGAGGCCCGAATGTAAGTTAAAAAGAGAAATCATATGGAACCAGGTAAGTGAAACGAAACGAAATAAAATTGAATTCGGTCAAGTAACGATGAATGGAATTCCACCAGAAATTCACAAAACCTGTAAATTGAATTTGGTCAGGTAATGATGGATGGATTTCAACCAGAAATTCATAAAACCTGAAAATTGAAATTGGTCAGGCAACAATGGATGGAATTCAACCAGATATTCACAAAATCTGAAAATTGAATTCGGTCAGTGAATTAGGACTACTTATTTGTGGAAAGAGCGAAATCTGTGTTGCATGAAAATAGTATGTTATCAGGAAATAAGCTTTGCAGTGGCCCGACACATACCGACTGATAACTTAATGTTGTATAAGGCATTGACCTGATACGAATATCCGGGTTACAACGAAGTGAAAAATAACGTTTCATTTGTTGAACGATGTCACATGGCGTCAGTATAATGACTCAACGTAAACAAGTCTGCGTTGTTTTCAACAAAAGCTATTTTACATTTGACCATCTGCTAGCATAAAATGCCTGATTAATATAATACCAGTCTACTGTCTGTTCCACGTTTTGCAGACAAATCTTTGTCTATTAAAGGTACATGCCCACTCAGTAGGCACAAAATGTTCTTTGTAGAAATTAAATAAATGTATAATTGTGTCACTATTCCACCAGTTCTAAATATTACGAGACACAGATATAATAATTTAGTAATATTCATTTAGTTTACTGATAGCGACACGCGTTGGTATCAGGCTATTTTCATATGCAAATGAGGCATGGTATTTTTTAATTATTTATACTAATTAAATGCGTCACCTGAACAAATAATATTTTCGCCACATTATAAAGTATGATAATTGCACATCAAAATATAAATACCGAATATAAATGGTACTGTCCGTTAACATTTTAAGGAAACACGGTTATCGCCCCTGATATCAGTATGGAAAGTTACGTCTGATATAAAATGCATAATAATGCCAATCAATATGTGGGGTAATGGTGAATTAATGTTTATTTTGCCAAAACATGTCTAAGATGATGTCTCTGATATAAGAACAGTTTGTGCCTACTGAGTGGGCATGTACCTATAAACAAATTAAATTTAAAAAATATTTAAATGCAAGTACTTTTTCATTTTTATGTACTTTTTCATCAATAACAAAAAAGTCACGCTCGCCAATTTTTTTTATTTGATAAAATTCCATCAAATATTGATTTGATTGCGACTGATTTTCTTTCATATGGGAATTTAACATGGGGGAAAAGGAGAAGGATTTGGGGGAGGAGTCAACAAGAGCTGTAGGAGAACAGCATAGCTCGACTACGAGGGTTGTCGATGTACACATAGCTTGACAAAGAAGGTGGCTGCGGCCTGCATAAAAACCTTAACCAAGGTTGACTAAAATCCTTAACCAAGGGAAATTAAGTAAGTAATTCAAGGTTAAATGTAGGTCAATGTCAGCTATAGGTCAGGGGTTATTGATGTACATCACTAGGAGATGAAGTTTTCCAAGTATGGTTTCTGTAGGCCCAGGAGTATTCCATATACAAGCTTGACTATAAACATAACCAAATAACCAAGTAATTCAAGGTTAAATGTAGGTGAAGGTAAAATAAAGGTCAGGGGTTATTGATGTACATCCCTAGGAGAAAAAGTTATCCAAGTATGGTGTTTGGATGCACAATAGTATTCCATGTACAAGCTTGATTAAAAACCTTAACCAAGGTTGACTAAAAACCTTAACCAAGGGGAATTAAGTAAGTAATTCAAGAGGAAATGTAGGTGAAGGTCAAATATAGGTCAGGGGTTATTGATGCACATCACTAGGAGATGAAGTTGTTCAAGTATGGTGGATGTACGGGCCAGTAGTATTCCATATACAAGGTTGACTAAAAACCATAACCAAGGGGAAATTAACTAAGTAATTGAAGAGGAAATGTAGGTCAAGGTCAAATATAGATCAGGGGTTATTGATGTACATCCCTATGAGAAAAGGTTGTCCAAGTATGGTGTCTGTATGCACAATAGTATTCCATGTACCAGCTTGACTAACAATAATTCCGCGGAATCAAATGTCTCGCCTTGTCCCGCCGCCTTGACCTCGAGCCTGGGTCAGAGAGCAATTTTCATGGGCCCGAACATATTATACAATTATTGACTAGTGAGCCATAGAATATCAGATTATATTCTATGGCTCACTAGTCAATAATTGTTTTAGTATACAGTGCCGTAGCCACGTTGAGGCCAGACGAGGCCATGGCCTCGTCCGTTTTTTCACGATTTTTTTTTATTTTATTTTTTTTATTCCAATATAGGAAAAATGGGAGTCATAGTATGTGCTCAGACTTTGCTGAGAATGCAGGAAATGGCGTTTCAGACCACTTTGATTTCAAAATTTTCAGGGTGGGCATGCCCCCGGACCCGCCTAGCAAACTCGGGCCCTTCGGGCCCTCCACACTTCCACCCCCAATAATTATCGTCTTCCGCCGCTTATGTTGGCCTCGGCTATTTCGAACCTCTGGCTACGGCACTGGTATATGATAATAGTCGGTATATAGCACTTACGACCTTATGCTACTAGACAAAAATGGAAAAAGAAGTTGAAAAAAAAAACAAGAAACGAGGTCACTTTTTGTAGACTAGATGGCTGTGGCCTGCATGTCGCGCCTTGGGGCGAGGCATGGACACTAAAAAAAGAGATATAGTAGATGGAAAAACTTTAACCGGACACACGGACGGACGGACGGACGTATGCCAATATGCCGACTATATCGCGCTTTCCGCAAGCGGGCGCGACAATGATGATAAACACCCATGTGAAGTATCAAGGTAATGGGTGAAGCAGTTGCAGAGATATAGTACACAAAAAAAATCTAAGTAATTTGACCTTGACATTGGGCACAGGGGCCGCACGGTTGGGGGGTAGAATGAAAATATGGATGATGATAAACACCCATGTAAAGTTTAAAGGTAATGGGTGAAGCAGTTGCAGAGATATAGTATAACGAAAAACTTTAACCAGACGTACGTTAAAAAGTTAACGTTGAAAAAGTCAATTACGTAGAAATAATAGGTGAAGGTAAAAAAAATGGTCACATGTTGGATAGTTGTATGTGGTTGGCACCCCTTGGTTATGAAGCTGTGAAAGTTTGGTGGTCCTAGGTGGTACAGTACCAAAGAAATGGACTTAAACACGAAAACTTAACATTGTAAACGCGAAAAGTTAACTTTGACTGCGCGGAAAAAATGGGTCAAGTTCAAAAAGGTAACATGCTGGATAGTGATATGTGGTGGGCACCCCTTGGTTGTGAAGCTGTGAAAGTTTGTTGGTCCTATGTGTTACAGTAACAAAGAAATGGACTGAAACACGAAAACTTAACATTGATTGTGGACGCCGCCCGCCCGCCTGGCTTTCGCTAATCCAATAGCGTGGATTTTTTTTTCAAAAAAACCTGGCTAAAAATGGAAAAAAAGTTTAAAAAAAAAAAGTTTAAAAATTAACAAAAACATAATGCTCGCTACTGGAGCCCAGAATTTTTATAATAGTCCTATATTTATCTACATATCATATCTGCACAGGTCCACATATTGCCACAATATTGTCAACACAGTTTACGGAAATGTAATACCCAGGTATAATAATTTACCTGTATAAATTACCTGTAATAATTTAGCTGGACATTTAGTGGTCAAGCTGGAAATTTGCACATGCTTGCACATGCAGAGTAGAAAGTGTTCAACTGGAGAAGGCTATTGTTCTCTCTACAGGTAAGGTGTACAGAGCGCACGAGAAAACGGGTCTTCATGCATTAATGTTCAGTTTGTAGCATAGAAAGAAATAGAGTTTGACCTTGAACCTGGAGCCCGGATTTTTTTTTAATAGTCCTATATTCATCTACATATCATAGTAAAGGTATGTATAAAGTTTGATGACTGTAGCTGATAAGGTGTTGAAGTAATGACCGTAACACGAAAACTTAACATTGAATGATGACGACGACGACTCCGGAAAAGCAAAACCTATGTCTCGCTTTCCGCTTCGCGGGCGAGACAAAAACCTTAACCAAGCTTGACTAAAAACGTTAACCAAGGGGAATTAAGTAAGTAATTCAAGAGGAAATGTAGGTGAAGGTGAAATATAGATCAGGGGTTATTGATGTACATCACTAGGAGATGGAGTTGTCCAAGTATGGTGGGTGTAGGGCCAGTAGTATTGCATATACAAGCTTGACTAAAAACCTTAACCAAATATAGATCAGGGGTTATTGATGTACATCCCTATGAGAAAAGGTTTTCCAAGTATGGTGTCTGTATGCACAATAGTGTTCCATGTACAAGCTTGACTAAAAACCTTAACCAAGGTTGACTAAAAACCTTAACCAAGGGGAATTAAGTAAGTAATTCAAGAGGAAATGTAGGTGAAGGTGAAATATAGGTCAGGGGTTATTGATGTACATCACTAGGAGATGGAGTTGTCCAAGTATGGTTGGTGTAGGGCCAGGAGTATTCCATCTACAAGCTTGACTAAAAACCTTAACCAAATATAGATCAGGGGTTATTGATGTACATCACTAGGAGATGGAGTTGTCCAAGTATGGTTGGTGTAGGGCCAGTAGTATTCCATATACAAGCTTGACTAAAAACCTTAACCAAATATAGATCAGGGGTTATTGATGTACATCCCTATGAGAAAAGGTTTTCCAAGTATGGTGTCTGTATGCACAATAGTGTTCCATGTACAAGCTTGACTAAAAACCTTAACCAAGGTTGACTAAAAACCTTAACCAAGGGGAATTAACTAAGTAATTCAAGAGGAAATGTAGGTCAATGTCAAATATAGATCAGGGGTTATTGATGTGCATCACTAGGAGATGAAGTTGTCCAAGTATGGTGGGTGTAGGGCCAGTAGTATTGCATATACAAGCTTGACTAAAAACCTTAACCAAGGTTGATTAAAAACCTTAACCAAGGGGAATTAACTAAGTAATTCAAGAGGAAATGTAGGTCAAGGTCAAATATAGATCAGGGTTTATTGATGTACATCACTAGGAGATGAAGTTGTCCAAGTATGGTGGATGTAGGGCCAGTAGTATTCCATATACAAGGTTGACTAAAAACCTTAACCAAGGCGTGACGGTGACGCCGACGCCGACGCCGACGCCGACGCCGGGGTGACAACATAAGCTCTACTTATTCTTCGAATAGTCGAGCTAAAAAAAAACAAAATAATTTGGACATTGACTCCGAAACCTGGTTAGATAGCGTGGAAATGATGCAACTAAGAAAAGAAAAGTTAGGGTTTGAAAATCGGTCCACAAAAAAAAAAAAAATAATTGTTTCGCAAGAAAACCAATATTTGATGGGAAAGTTTTTTTGGAGAGGGTGACTTTTTGGTTATTGATGAAAAAGAATTTACATTTAATTATTTTTTAGATTTATAAATACGTTTAAAAGCCAAAAGTTTGTCGGCAGCAAAATGCGGAACAGACAGTAATTGGAACTCACAACATTTGGTACTGAAGTTCAATGCCACATTTTCTGCAGACAAACTTTTGGCTATTATACACATTAAATTGGGACCACGTGCACAGTTTAAAGTCTCATCCGACAGACCAGTGGGATGGAAATACTATCAAAGTACTTTTTATGCCCTAGGGTAGGTTTTTAACTCACAACCTTCAGAATTGAAGTCCTGTATTCTATCCCTGAGCCACAGCCCCGGTAGCAGATTTCACCAAAATTGCAAAGTATACTTATCTTGCTAAGTACACTTTGAGGGAGAAATTTCGATTCATTAAATATATGCAGTTGTTAGTTCTATATGAAATAATGCATTTCAGTAAACATAAATGATTGCTCCCTCAAAGTATACCTACTAGTAGCTAGATAAGTACGCTTAGCAATTTTGGTTAAATCAGCTTCTGTAGTCACAATCACGATTCGCCACATCTCGATTCGCCACAGAGTAAACACGATTCGCCACAGTTAAAACACGATTCACCACAGTTTAAACACGATTCGCCACAGTATAATTTTCAAATATAATATCTTGATTGCAATTAATTTTTCGGGAATAGTTATGTTTTATTAGGTTATTCCTTACAAGAATCAACACATTTTACACCTTACTTTTAAAATTAGTAAATTATGGCTACTGCGGTAATCAGTCTTTGATAACAATTAATTGGTGATCATTGGTCATCACCATTAATTCACGTTCATTATTTGTTTGTGTTTGTGCTAATCGCCGAGAAATGTCTTTAATCAGATACAAATTGGTTTGGTGCCGTTAATCAAATGATCAATTTAATGACACTGGTTAACACATTTAATCGTTTGATTGTAATTAATGAAACGATTGAGCAATATATGACACGTAGCTGTTTAATATAAATACATGGATGTTCAAAGTTATATATCATATTCAAAACGCATCTAAAAGTGACTACGTCAAGATGCCGACTCCTCCGTGTATCTTCTGTTTGAGAAGAATCTATACGCCGTCAATGAACGTCGTGACCGACAGTTCACCTGTCTGGGGTGTCGACCGGAAGAACCAGTACCGATGGATACGGACGCCGACGGCCATTCGGTGGAGCAAGACCCCACACTCGACTACAGTGACCTGGCGCTACCAGTTAAAGGATCTACTCGAATCTCATTTGCCTCCGCTACCCTACAAGACGAAACAGAAGACGACATCTCCGACATCTCTGTCGACGAATCACATACGTTCAACGCGCCCAGTCCACAACGGCTAGAAGAATCGACCGTAGACACTTCCGTCAACAACACATCTACATTTGACGTTTCGCGACACAGTCTGCAACGGCCGGAAGAAACGACTGTAGACACTTCCGTCGACAACACACTTACATTTGACGTTTCACGACCGGAACGATCCATGGTAGTGGAAGAACCAGAAACATCTCTAGCAGACGAAACTGTGATGGACGTTCCACCTAGCGCAGCCGTAACACATGAAATAATCGAGAAAGGGACGGAACGTGGTAAATCCAAACTTGTGTCGTCCGATGGGTACGCCTATGTCATCAACAGGAAGTTTCCCTCCGGCACTGTGGACTGGCGCTGTAGTGTAAGACGGAAAGACCTCGTCTGTTCGGCTACTGTTAAGCAGACAGGGGAATCCTTCAATCCATCCAGTCGTGAACACAGCCATTCAGCTAAACCGGGGCTGATAGTGTCCGTTCATGTAAAAAAAACTGGTGAAAGAAAGAGCAAGCGTCTACCGACATCTTCGAAAAAGCCCCAGTCATAATAAGGAACGTCACAGACACCCTCCAGGACGCCAGTCAACCAGAGGCACCCGACCAACAGTTCATGCGCTCCATCAGATAGCCAGTCGCGCACGTATAGGTCTCCACCCTGACGATCCGACAGATCTTGATTATGAGATCGACGAGGCACGCACGATTGGGGAGCCGTTCCATCGCGCAACTGTCAGGGTGAAGGAACGTACACACACCATCCTAGCGACGGACGCCCAGCTTCACCTACTCTCCAAGGCCAAAACATGGTATATCGATGGTACCTTCAAGGTCGTCAAAGCCCCCTTCTATCAACTCCTGTCAATACACGCCTTCATCAAGTCCGGCGACAACATGAAGCAGGTCCCACTCTGCTTTGTGATAATGTCCGGGAAAAAGCGCCGTGACTACAAAAAGGTAATGTATTTCAATGTGCTATATGTCTGCATTATTCTCTACTTATGAGTCAACCCAGTCTTATGAGGTTTTTGCTGGTAAATATCTACAAGTCAATAAAACAGTACATGCAATGTTTCCACTTGATACATTTGAGTAGATATACATACGCCAAAAATGTATATGACTTGTAAATAATCATAATTGCATTTTCTTTATACAGGTATTCCAAGCTGTCGTCAACCTGCTACACGAGCGGTGCGTGGATACGTTCATTGTCGACTTCGGAATGTGGCAGGGACTGAGGGACGTGTTCGAGGAGCCGCAGATCCGGGGATGTGCATTCCACTTTGGGCAGGCTCTGTTCCGCAAAGTCCAAGAGCTAGGTCTACAGGTAATTATTTCTAATGACCAAATATTATTTACACAAAATGCATGTGTGAACTATTAATATTGTCCAAAGAAGGAAACAGAAGTTATAACCAATTTCTCTGATGTTATGTTTTGTGAATAATAAAATAATAAAATCAATTCCTAATAGAAGTTTCATGTATATTGTATGCATATATATATATTTACAGAGGGCGTACAGTGAACGCGACGACGTATACCGTATACTGAGGAAGACGTTCTCCCTACCCCTTCTCCCAGCTAACGACATCCGACCAGCGTTCGAGCATCTGAAGACGAAGAGCGACACACCACAGACGGACGACTACTTCACCTACATCAACAACACCTGGATGACCAACGACATGTGGCCGGTGGAATCCTGGAGCCAGTACGGATGATCCGTGAGGACGAACAACGACTGAGAGGGGTGGCACAACAAACTAAGCGAGGAAGGGCAATCTACCATTCTACGTACTCGTAACCCTGCTGTACAACGAGGCGAAGGAAGTGACGATCCAGACGAAACTAGTGAAGGAGAAGCGCCAGACGAAGCAGACGAAGAAGATCCAGGGACGACTGTGGAAGATGTGGGAGCAGTACTGGATGAAGGCCATCTCGACGAGCGCTCTGTTGGATGCATGTGCATCTTTGTATGGACCCGTTTAGTTTGTGTTTGCGATATGAAAGACTGATAGTTACGACCTTGTGTTACTAGACACTAGACTATATTTATGGTGGTATTAAGTTGTATGTGCTAAAAATGTGATATATCGATGGTCTAGTAAAACTGGGTCGTATTGACCATGCTTCGAATGGCAGTTACGACCTTGTGTTACTAGACACTAGATATATTATCGAGACGAGACTATATTTATGGTGGTATTAAGGTGCGTAATTTGAGAGTAAAAAGTGGTATTAAGTAATATGTGCTTTATATTAAATGTATTAAACTATTATGTATGTCTATTGTCATTTTCACTCCATGATTAAGGACCATTCGCCACACTGTTCGCCACGATCCATTTCACAATTTCATTTGAGGTGTTAGTTTGTCTGACAACTGAGTAGAAGACACCTGACGCATCGTTACACAATGATCACAGGTGGTCAACACGTACAGGTGTTAAATAATTGACACAAGTATCGATACATAGGAAAATCGAGTTAATAATTGCGGGCAAGGCTCACATTACGTATATAAACGTTATAAAAGCTGATTATTTTTTTATGTCATCATGTTTTGTTAATATTTTTATTATTTTGATAGTATACTTTTCATTTTAATTATACTGTGGCGAATCGTGTTTAAACTGTGGCGAATCGTGTTTTAACTGTGGCGCATCATGTTTACTCTGTGGCGAATCGAGATGTGGCGAATCGTGATTGTGGTGAATCGAGATTAATTCTTCCCAATGACTCCCAAAAAGGAGTCAATCACTCAGAATTTTTAAGAATCGACTCCTAAACTCAATTTCTAAGGAGTCATTTTGACTCTCAGTCATGCACTTTAAAAATTTATTTTTCTCTTAGGTTCGACAATTTTATTTGATAATTTGTAAGCTATTTTTTTATCATTTGAAATTGTGGAAAGTTTGTTGATGAAATTAGACGTCAAATGACTTCAACAAATGCAGACTCCTAAATCTGACCAAATGACTTCAACAAATGCAGATAGAGGAGCCAAAAGTTTGTTTGTTTATTGGTGTTTAAAGGCCTATCAACAGCTAAGGTCATGTAAGGCCGGGTTCGATCCCGTTTTAACCTGCTGCATTGGGGGGGGGGGGGGGTATAACTAGATTGAACTGTCACATCAATGAGGACCAAACCTGGTTTCCAGTTGGAATTCCGGTAAGGATGAACCCCGCTCATTAAATTACCCATCGCGTCCTCCCACCCAGGAGGAGCCAAATAATGCCTGGCATAAACTGGCTACTGGAAGCCCTGAGCCCATCCCAATTTTGGAAGGGAAACTTTTTGTTATTGATGAAAATGTTCTTACATTTAAATATTTTTTTATTAGATTTAATGTGTTTGATGACCAAAAGTTTGTCCACAGAAAACAGGCAACAGGCTGTGGCAAATTGCCCAGAGCACGAGATAAGGAACATATTGATGTATTTTACGCATTTATTTAACTGAATATGCATTGATTTTCAAAAATGTCAGTAATAATTATTTAAAACTACTCGGTGATTTTCAAAAAAATGGAGCAAAAATGATCTACTAAAGTATAAAATTTGCAGGTCAAACAATTGATTTTCAACTATGGTTGCATTTTGTTCTCCTTTATTCCCAATTTTTTAATGTGTGTAAAATTTTGTCATCTTTCGACGTCATTTACATAAAATATCACAGTTTCTGTTAATAAATTTCATGAAAAATTGCTCATTTTCTTAGGTACAAAATCACATAGCAGAGCTCCAGATAAGGTGCGCATTGGCGTATTTTACACACTTATTTTAGCTGAATACGCATTGATTATCAAAAATGGGAGTACAAAATACCCAACAGCAATGTGAAAATACGCATTGATTTTCAAATCGAGTTGTGAAAATACGGTAATAAAGATAAACAAAATTTAATAAGGAGGACATCAATAATACATTTGTAAAAGTAAAATGCGCATTGAATTTGAAATATGTGGGTATAATACACTTTAGATAAAAAACTTATCTGGAGCTCTCACATAGCACGTCCCATATAGCAGTATAGACAAAAGCCGAAAGACCCCGAATGTTGTGTTCAGACTGACATACCATATATTTTGTCCTTCACTTTACTGTCAAAGTAATAATTTTCATCTCCGACAATGCTGTCAATGTGTTTGCTGATGTCAGTGACGAGAAGATAGACGGCTCGCGATGAAAGGAACATTTGGTGAGTCGTGTAGAACACAGGCTGTCCGGCAAAGTCCCAGATAGACAGGTCAGCGTAGTCCGAGTCATCTGACGCATCCATGTTTAAAATCTCCTGCCGTGAGAATATATAAGTATGTCTGTCGTGGAAATATAGAAATAATTATGTCTGTCGCACAAATGTAGAAATATGTGTGTCACTGAAATAAAGAAATATATCTATGGCGGAAATATATAAATATGTCTGTTGCGGAAATGTAGAAATGTGTGTCACGGAAATATAGAAATATATCTGTCGCGGAAGTATAAAAATATGTTTGTCGCGGAAATGTAGAAATATGTCTGTCGCAGGAATGTAGAAATATGTCCGCCGTGGATATGTAGAAATATGTCCATCGCTAAAATATATCTGTCGCAGAAATGTACAAATATGTCAGCTGTGGATATGTAGAAATATGTCCATCACAGAAAATAGAAATATGTCTGTCGCGGAAATGTAGAAATATGTCTGTCACAGAAATGTAGAAATATGTCTGTCGCGGAAATGTGTTGAGCAAATGTAGAAATATGTCCGCCGTGGATATGTAGAAATATGTCTGTTGCGGAAATGTATAAACATGTCTGTCGCAGAAATGTAGAAACATGTCCGCCGCAGAAATATAAATGTCGCTGAAATGTTAAAATATGTCCGTCGCGGAAATGTAGACATGTGTATGTCATAGGGAATGTATGGAAATATTGTTCTGTATAGGAAATAGTATACATACTGTCTGTCACGGAAATGTAGACAAATATGTCCCCGTCGCGGAAATGTAGACATATGTCTGTCACGGAAATGTAGAAATATGTCTGTTGAGAAATGGCAGAGAAATATGTCGGGTCGTCGGAAATGTAGAAATATGTCTGTCGCGGAAAATGTAGAATATGGCTGTGCGGGAAATTGGGTAGAAAATATGTCTGATCACTGGAAATTGTAGAAATATGTCTGTATGAAATATAGGGAAACATGTCTGTCACTGGTAAATTGTTAGAAATTATGTCTTCGTGAAAAATGCAGAAATATGTCTGTCATGGAAATAGACATAATTGTCTGTCCACGGAAATGTAGAAATATGTCTTCGAGGAAATGCAGAAATATGTCTGTCATGAAATATAGACATATGTCTGCACGGAAATGTAGAAATATGTCCTGTCATGAAATGCAAGAAATATGTCTGGGCGGAAATGTAGATATATGGTCTGTCATGAAATATGCGATGTACAAATATGTCTGTCACGGAAATGTAGAAATATGTCTGGTTGGAAATATAGAAATATGTCTGTCGGCCGTGGTAATGCAGAAATATGTCTGTCACGGAAATGTAGAAATATGTCCCGTCGCGGAAATGTAGACATATGTCTGTCACGGAAATGTAGAAATATGTCTGTTGAGGAAATGCAGAAATATGTCTGTCGCGGAAATGTAGAAATATGTCTGTCGCGGAAATGTAGAAATATGTCTGTTGCGGAAATGTAGAAATATGTCTGTCACGGAAATGTAGAAATATGTCTGTCATGGAAATATAGACATATGTCTGTCACGGAAATGTAGAAATATGTCTGTCGTGGAAATGCAGAAATATGTCTGTCACGGAAATGTAGAAATATGTCTGTCGTGGAAATGCAGAAATATGTCTGTTGCGGAAATGTAGAAATATGTATGTCATGGAAATGTAGAAATATGTCTGTCATGGAAATATAGAAATATGTCTGTCACGGAAATGTAGAAATATGTCTGTTGCGGAAATATAGAAATATGTCTGTCGCGGTAATGCAGAAATATGTCTGTTGCGGAAATGTAGAAATATGTCTGTTGGGAAATGTAGAAATATGTCTGACGCAGAAATGAAGAAACATGTCTGTTGCGGAAATATAGAAATATGTCTGTCGCGGAAATGTAGAAATATGTCTGTCATGGAAATATAGACATATGTCTGTCACGGAAATGTAGAAATATGTCTGTCGCGGAAATACAGAAATATGTCTGTCATGGAAATATAGAAATATGTCTGTCACGGAAATGTAGAAATATGTCTGTTGCGGAAATATAGAAATATGTCTGTCGCGGTAATGCAGAAATATGTCTGTTGCGGAAATGCAGAAATATGTCTGTTGCGGAAATGTAAAAATATGTGTCGCAAAATGTAGAAATATGTCTGTTGCGGAAATGTAGAAATATGTCTGTCACGGAAATGTAGAAATGTGTCTGTCGTGGAAATGCAGAAATATGTCTGTTGCGGAAATGTAGAAATATGTCTGTCATGGAAATATAGACATATGTCTGTCACGGAAATCTAGAAATATGTCTGTCACGGAAATGCAAAAAATATGTCTGTTGCGGAAATGTAGAAATATGTCTGTCGTGGAAATGTAGAAATAAGTCTGTCGTGGAAATGAAGAAACATGTCTGTTGCGGAAATATAGAAATATGTCTGTCACGGAAATGTAGAAATATGTCTGTCACGGAAATGTAGCAATATGTCTGTCGCGGAAATGTAGAAATATGTCTGTTGCGGAAATGTAGAAATATGTCTGTCATGGAAATGTAGAAATATGTCTGTTGCGGAAATGTAGAAATATGTCTGTCACGGAAATGTAGAAATATGTCTGTCGTGGAAATGCAGAAATATGTCTGTTGTGGAAATAAATATGTATGTAGGAAATATGTATGTCATGGAATGTAGAAATAGTTCTGTCATGGAAATATAGACATATGTCTGTCACGGAAATGTAGAAATATGTCTGTCGCGGAAATGCAGAAATATGTCTGTTGCGGAAATGTATAAATATGTCTGTCGCGGAAATGCAGAAATATGTCTGTTGCGGAAATGTAGAAATATGTCTGTCGCGGAAATGTAGAAATATGTCTGTCGCGGAAATGGAGAAATATGTCTGTCGCGGAAATGTAGAAATATGTCTGTCGCGGAAATGTAGAAATATGTCTGTCGCGGAAATGCAGAAATATGTCTGTTGCGGAAATGTAGAAATATGTCTGTCACGGAAATGTAGAAATATGTCTGTCGCGGAAATGTAGAAATATGTCTGTTGCGGAAATGTAGATCTGTTGCGGAAATGTAGAAATATGTCTGTTGCGGAAATGTAGAAATATGTCCGTCGCGGAAATGAAGAAACGTGTCTGTTGCGGAAATATAGAAATAAAGTGGAAATGCAGAAATATGTCTGTTGCGGAAATGTAGAAATATGTATGTCATGGAAATGTAGAAATATGTCTGTCATGGAAATATAGACATATGTCTGTCACGGAAATGTAGAAATATGTCTGTCACGGAAATGTAGAAATATGTCTGTCGTGGAAATGCAGAAATATGTCTGTTGCGGAAATGTAGAAATATGTCTGTCGCGGAAATGTAGAAACATGTCTGTTACGGAAATGTAGAAATATGTATATTGCGGAAATGTAGAAATATCATATGTCTGTCGCGGAAATGTAGGAATATCATATGTTTGTCGCGGAAATGTAGAAACGTCATCAGAAACGTTTCACCATTTTTGTATCACTGAGCATGTGCATTGAAGACAAAACGGGGAAAGACGCGGAACAAACAAAAAGTGGTTTTCTATCAAATGTAGCACAAACGTGGGTCAAACCAACACAGCTTGTGTAAACTCAAGACGCTACTGTACCTGATAAAAGTGAGCACCTACAAATAAACCAACCTTCAGGTCCTCCAAGATGGCGTCGCTAGAGGTCATCTCCACATCCCCTCCCCTGACCGAGTCATTCGTGTATACAGACGTTTCGACATCACTCGCATAATGGGGCTCATCAAACGCCACTACAAAGTGGGCAATTCGTGAAAGATACGGAGCATATACTCTGTTCTCATGTTCTGCTATTGCTTTTGTATCTTGCCTTATTTCTCAATAAAAACATGGTTTGACAGCATTTGAGAATCATTTCCAATGGAAATGATTCTAAAGTGCTGTCAAAGCATGCTGCAAACTATTCTAAAGTACTGTCAAAGCATGTTTTTGATGATAAAAATGAAAAATAGAAAACAAACAGCAGACGAAAAAAAATTAAGATAGCGGTGTAAGGGTTAAAGATTTTGTCCAACTTTACACGGCGGCGGCCATCTTGGATTATGTGACGACCTCCAATTTGAAAAATCTGTAATGTTTCACCGAAAGACAATAACTATGAAGCTAAGCGGTTAGTAAGAAAAGGCTGTTTGAAAGCGCAAATAAAAAGCTACCGGTTTGACCTTTTGGTGGCCATCTTGGATGATGTGATCATCCAATTTCGATAAAAAATGCTTCAGAGAGATCGGCTCATCAATACCTTCGATTTAATATACAACACGACCATAGATCCCAATTGAAACGCCCGGCCCCGCCCTTTTTTGATCCCGGGGTCATTATTTTAACAAATCTGAAAGAGCATGGACTGTCGATCATTTCTGTCAAGTTTCGTTAAAATCTGTCAACGGTTTGTGAGAAGATATTTTAAGAATTTTACCTACTTTCCACAGCGGCCATCTTGGATTAGGCGACAACCTAAAAATTTACAAATCTGACATGTCCCCACTCATAGATCATCCTTGTGAAGTTTGACCAACACCGGCCAAGCGGGTCACAAGGAAAAAGACCTTTCGGCGATCATCTTGGATGACCTAATCGTCTGATTTCGACCAGAAATGATCCAGAGTGAAAGAGCATTGGCTGCCGATCATTCCTGTCAAGTTTCGTCTGGCAGTTCATGAAAAGAAGATTTTTTAAGAATTATTCCTACTTTTCCACGACGGCCATTTTGGATTAAGGGACAACCTCCAAATTTACAAATCTGACATGTCCCCACCCATAGATCATCCCTGTGAAGATTGACCATTGGCCCAGCGGTTCACTAGAAGATGTTAGAAATCTCTAATAAAAGGATGATCTTTTGACCTTTCGGCGGCCATCATGGATGACATAATCATCCGATTTCGACAATAAATACTCCAGAGTGATTGTCTAGTCCATACCTTCGATTTGATATATGACCATATTCGGTCTAATGTGAAATTTTAGCCATACCCACCCCCCTCCCCCACCCTGATTTTTTACCCCGGGACGACCATTTTAACACATCTAAAACAAAACAGCATGGACTATCAATTATTCCTGCCAAGAAATATGTAAAATATAAATAAACAGCAGACAATTATTTTTGTTTCCGGCCATTTCATTGTTACGTGAGCACTGACCAGCCTGTAATTGTGAGTGAGCGACTTCCTTCAGTTCGGTGTTAGTTTCGACACCCGATGTGTTGTTGTTACAGTTTTCCTCGGCGTCATTTAGCCCCGCCTCCTTCACCAACGACTCATCCTCATTGGACGATTTCTGCGACAACATCTCCGCCAGCTTCTTGAACACTGTGTGAACCTTCTCATCTGTGAATGGTTAAAACTTTCCTAGTAAATGAGGCAAAATCATAATTAGATGGACGTCATTGTGATCACTATGTCTCACTTTATGCAAGCGGGCTCGACAAAAACTATATACCCCTCGACATACGCTGGAGGGACAATACAAAGTTCAACGCAAATTTCGAAATGCTAATGTTTCGTGTTACGGACAGACTGATGAACGGACGGACAACCAGACGGAAAGGCGAAACAATACGCCCCTCAGCATACTTTGTAAGCTATGGGTATAATAACATAGAGATATTCTAGGCTATATTGGAAGTCCTACCGTTTGAGAGCTGAGCCTGGTAAATACCATAGGAAATTTAAACTATAAATGTGACCTGGAAACTGGAGTACACAAAGAAAGGAGCCCACTTGTTTGATATGAAGCCTATTTCACCAACATTGCAAAGTATACTGTAACCAACACCCCGGCCCTGGTTGGCGGCACGGTAGCGTTATTACTGTTTATCTGGATTTCAAGTTATTAACAACGTCTGAACTCATAATTATTTATTAATGCAAGAGCCTCGTGTCAGGATGGCTCAAGGGAACTTAACCAATACTACTATGTGACAGAGTACTATGTTATTCAGTGTGACGGGTGTGGGTCTGTCGACTGACAAGTTAGTTACTGACTTGCGCAGCTCACCTCCTTTATATAGACGAGATGCGAGCCCCAATAAAATTTCCCGCTGCAAATATATGTTTACCAAATCAGCGCTCGATTAATAGAGACGCTAAATGAAAAATGTCCGCCATCTCAAAGAAACAAAATACAGCCATCAAAATCACACAAATAAACATGTCCCCTAGATTAGTTACATGATCATCGGTGCGGGCGCTAATTTTGCCGATAGCTATGGATCAGACTCTTGTAGTGATACATAAATTATTGGTTGAAAAGCCTTACAATTGGCTGCACACACGAAAATAGGTACGAAAAAAATCATAACACCCCGCTCGCCAAACTCGTCTCTAGTACACCCAATACCAACAAATAGTGTGCGAGCCATTACTTTCCAGCATCAGAAATTAATAAGCAACACTAAGATATAAGATTATGCCAGTCATTGTCAGACACAAGTGAGATATCTGCTTCAATATCGTAATGTCCTGTGTCAATTTGAAATACAGTGCCAGTACTCGTGATGACCAATAGGCGGCAACACCCATAATAATGCTGTCGCCGTCCAATGGTTCATACAGTCTCCAGGATGGCACACTACAACTACAATATTCTACAACACTGCCGTGTACTAATAATAAAGGATTATAATATTATGCATAATTGATATGCTGGAGCCTGTTGTCTGTGTCTGACCATGATGATAGAATCTACTGAAATGATCTGTTTCCATTACAATACTTATCTAGCAAAGTATACTTTGAGGGAGAAATTTTCAATTGAAGGATAAATTTATTAATTTTTATTATACTGAATTTATTACATTATCACAGCCATTTTGGCTGTGATAATGTAATAAATTCAGTATAATAATTCTGCATACTTATAATCATCAAATATATGCAGTTGTTAGTTCTACAGTGGAACCCCTCTAAACCGAACACCCTGGGGACAGACTGAAAAGTTTGGTTTATAGGGGTTTTCGTTTTAGAGGGGTTTTCTATTTCCAGTTAAGGAAATGTATGTTTTCCATCATTAACTCTTGGATTTGTATAGTATATACCATTATTACCATATTGATTAAAAAGTTAAGTCCGAATGAGACGACTCTAAAGCACTCCCAACTTGCCATTTGTATGGAGAAATAAGAAATTTACCCCCAAATTACGCACCTTAACGGGGGGCTCGGCTACCCAGTTGTGTTTTATCATGTGTAATTCCCAATAAACAGAGTGCAGATGACATGGGATAAAGGCCCCTAAGTATTTTGTGCCACTGTGGAACTTTCTCGATCAGATGGAGCCCTCTTTTAAGACCAGAATGTGTTTTTTTTTATTGACATTGCAAATAATGCCGATTTGCAAGGGGTATAGCAAATAGTGCAGATTCGCAATGTAATCTGAGTCTACGGTCTACACTGGTCGCAAAGAGCATATGACACATTTCGCGTGTGCTGTGTAGTTACCGCGAGCTGCTACAATAGCCCACAGGCTACAGTCACGAGTTTACAGCCTCGTTAAGTAATTATCAGATTATCTCAATTGATCGGTCGGTGGGTTCACAAATAATGTGCCGATTATTTTATTTCCGTAATTGTTACGTACGCGTATAATTAAATTGTGAACCATGCTATTGTAATGAGCATGTAAAACAGCAAACATGTCTCGTATTTAGGTCGCATGTATTGAATAGATTCTTAACTTTGTAATGCCGCTTATGACGTTAAAAAAACACGCCGCTTAGCGCATTACACGCATGGATAGTTAATGTGCGTAATTTGATCAATTTTGTTATTTCTTCCACACAAATGTCAAGTTGGGAGTCCGCTAGAATCGTCTCATTCTCGTGGCTCCGCATTTTGGGAACCAGAGCTGAACAATACTACCGGGAACCAGTCCATTGTAAATACGGTATGATTTTGACACCCGCTTGAAACAACAACATTGAAATTGGGCGCGGTGTATTTCTTGGATGACATCCTGACAGGTGACTGTTTCCGGTTTTTCAGGGTTATTTTAAGGCTGAAATATGGTTTTGGGACTTGAAATGGAGTCCGGATTACGAAGTAGAGGGGTTCCGGAATAGAAGGGTAGAAACTAATGTGTTTATATAGCAGAATATTCGGGACGTGGTCATATGTTCGGTATAGCGCGAATTCCGGTATAGATGGGGTCTGGTTTGGAGGGGTTCCACTGTATATGAAATTTCGGGAAACATAAATGATTACTCCCTCAAAAGTATACTTTGCTAGATACATGTAAGTATACTTTGCAATGTTGGTGAAATAGGCTACAGGGCTATATTGGTGTGATGCACACTCGTTATGAATTGCGCTAACCAGACAGCCTAGTTTTGTTTGTTTGCTTGTTGGGGTTTAAAGGTCTATCAACAGCTAAGGTCATTTAAGGCCAGGTCAATGGGTTTAGTACTAAATCCCCAGAGATTACCTGTACAAATGGGGAGAAAATCCCAAAAACAGAACTGAATATTTACAACAAGAGCTGTAGGAGAACAGCATAGCTCGACTACGAGGGTTGTCGATGTACACATAGCTTGACAAACAAGGTGGCAGCAGCCTGCATAAAAACCTTAACCAAGGTTGACTAAAAACCTTAACCAAGGGAAATTAAGTAAGTAAGTCAAGGTTAAATGTAGGTCAATGTCAGATATAGGTCAGGGGTTATTGATGTACATCACTAGGAGATGAATTTTTCCAAGTATGGTTGCTGTAGGCCCAGGAGTATTCCATATACAAACTTGACTAAAAACCTTAACCAAGGGGAAATAACTAAGTAATCCAAGGATAAAAGTAGGTCAAGGTCAAATATAGGTCAGGGATTATTGATGTACATCACTAGGAGATTAAGTTGTCCAAGTATGGTTGCTGTAGGCCCAGGAGTATTCCATATACAAGCTTGACTATAAACATTAGCCAAGTTTGAGTACAAACCTTAACCAAGGGGAAATAAGTAAGGAATTCAAGGTTAATGTAGGTGAAGGTAAAATATAGGTCAGGGGTTATTGATGTACATCCCTATGAGAAAAGGTTGTCCAAGTATGGTGTCTGTATGCACAATAGTATTCCATGTACAAGCTTGAGTAAAAACCTTAACCAAGGTTGACTAAAAACCTTAACCAAGGGGAATTAACTAAGTAATTCAAGGTTAAATGTAGGTCAGGGTCAAATATAGGTCAGGGGTTGTTGATGTACATCATTAGCAGATGAAGTTTTCCAAGTATGGTTGGTGTAGGGCCAGGAGTATTCCATCTACAAGCTTGACTAAAAAGCTTAACCAAGGGGAATTAACTAAGTAATTCAAGAGGAAATGTAGGTCAAGGTCAAATATAGATCAGGGGTTGTTGATGTACATCACTAGGAGATGAAGTTGTCCAAGTATGGTGGGTGTAGGGCCAGTAGTAATTCATATACAAGCTTGACTAAAAACCTTAACCAAGGGGAATTAACTAAGTAATTCAAAAGGAAATGTAGGTCAAAGTCAAATATAGATCAGGGGTTATTGATGTACATCCCTATGAGAAGAGGTTGTCCAAGTATGGTGTTTGTATGCACAATAGTATTCCATGTACAAGCTTGACTAAAAACCTTAACCAAGGTTGACTAAAAACCTTAACCAAGGGGAATTAAGTAAGTAATTGAAGAGGAAATGTAGGTCAATGTCAAATATAGATCAGGGGCTATTGATGTACATCACTAGGAGGTGAAGTTGTCCAAGTATGGTGGGTGTAGGGCCAGTAGTATTCCATATACAAGCCTGACTAAAAACCTTAACCAAGGGGAATTAACTTAAGTAATTCAAGAGGAAATGTCGGTCAAGGTCAAATATAGATCAGGGGTTATTGATGTACATCACTAGGAGATGAAGTTGTCCAAGTATGGTGGGTGTAGGGCCAGTAGTATTCCATATACAAGCTTGACTAAAAACCTTAACCAAGGTTGATTAAAAACCTTAACCAAGGGGAATTAACTAAGTAATTCAAGAGGAAATGTAGGTGAAGGTCAAATATAGATCAGGGGTTATTGATGTACATCACTAGATGAAGTTGTCCAAGTATGGTGGGTGTAGGGCCAGTAGTATTCCATATACAAGCTTGATTAAAAACCTTAACCAAGGATTGACGCCAACCCCGATGCCGGGGTGACTACATAAGCTCTAACTATTCTTCGAATAGTCGAGCTAATAAAACTAGATGGCCGCGGCCTGCATGTCGTGCCTTGTGGCGAGGCATGGACACTAAAAAAAAGGATATAGTATAACAAAAAACTTTCAACAAAAACTTCAAAGTAATTTGACCTTGACATTGGGCACAGGGGGCGCACGGGAGGGGGGTAGAATGAAAATATAGATGATGATAAACACCCATGTAAAGTGTCAAGGTAATGGGCAAAGCAGTTGCAGAGATATAGTATAACGAAAAACTTTAACCAAAAACATTAACCAAACAAGAGGGCCATGATGGCCCTAATTCGCTCACCTGACTCCATGAACACCAGAGGAGAATGTGACATTGAGTTCATATGTTTTAAAAAAATTGTGCTATTTTTAGATGGCGGTCATCTTGGATTAAGCGATGACTCTCATTTTACAAAATCTGAAAATGCTTCACCCAGCATCGGCCATGTGGTTCCTGAGAAAAAGACGTTAAAAATCTTGAATAAATGGACCGGACCTTTTGGTGGCCATCATGGATGACATAATCATCTGATTCCGACAAATATTGCACCAGAGTGATCGCCTCATTGATACCTTCAATTTGATATGACATGACCATATTCAGTTAAAAATAAAATTTGACCCCAATTTGACCCCACGGGCCACGCCCATTTTTGACCAGGGGTCACCATTTTAACAACTTTCAAAGAGCAATGTACATCGATCATTCCTACCAAGTTTCGTCGAAATCCGGCTAGCGGTTCATGAGAAGAAGATTTTTTAAGAATTTATGCTATTTTTAGACGGCGGCTATCTTGGATTAGCGATGACCTCCATTTTAACAAATCTGAAAAGGCTTCACCCATGGACCATAACTTTTAAGTTTGGCTACCATGGGCCAAGCGGTTCATGTGAAGAAGAATTTTGAAATCTCTAATAAAAGAACGACCTTTTGACCTTTCGGCGGCCATCTTGGATGACATAACAATCCGATTTTGACAGAAAATGCACCAGAGTGATCGCCTCATTGATACCTTCAATTTGATATATGACATGACCATATTCGGTCAAAAATAAAATTTGACCCCAGTTTGACCCCACGGGCCACGCCCATTTTTAACCCCAGGGTCACCATTTTAACAACTTTGAAAGAGCCATGTACATCGATCATTCCTACCAAGTTTTGTCGAAATCCGGTTGGCGGTTCTTGAGAAGAAGATTTTTTAAGAATTTGTGCTATTTTTAGACGGCGGCCATCTTGGATTACGTAATGACGTCATTTTAACAATTTTGTAATCCCCCTACCTAAGGACCATGACCATGAAGTTTGGTGACCATAGGCCCAATGGTTTCCGAGGAGAAGACGTTTGAAAATGTTCACGGACGACGACGACGACGGACGACGACGGACGACGACGGACGACGACGGACGACGGACACATTGCGGTAACAATAGCTCACATGAGCTTCGCTCAGTTGAGCTAAAAACTTAACCAAAAAACTTCACCAAAAAACTTAAGCAAAAACTTTAACCAAAAAACTTAACCAAAAACTTCAAAGTAATTTGACCTTGACATTGGGCACAGGGGCCGCACGGAAGGGGGGTAGAATGAAAATATAGATGATGATAAACACCCATGTGAAGTGTCAAGGTAATGGGCAAAGCAGTTGCAGAGATATAGTATAACGAAAAACTTTAACCAAAAAACTTAACCAAAAAACTTAACCAAAAAACTTAAACAAAACCTTTAACCAAAGAACTCAACCAAAAACTTTAACAAAAAAACTTAACCAAACAACTTAACCAAAAACTTTAACAGGACACACGTACGTACGTACGTACGTACGTACGTACGTACGTAAAGTGCCGACTATATCACACTTTCCGCAAGCGGGCGCGACAAAAACTTAACCAAAAACTTAACCAAAAACTTAACCAAAAAACTTAACCAAAAAACTTAACCAAAAAACTTAACCAAAAACTTTAACCAAAGAACTCAACCAAAAACTTTAACCAAAAAACTTAACCAAACAACTTAACCAAAAACTTTAACAGGACACAAGTATGTACATACGTACGTACGTACGTACGTAAAGTGCCGACTATATCACACTTTCCGCAAGCGGGCGCGACAAAAACTTAACCAAAAACTTTAACCAAAAAACTTAACCAAAAACTTCAAAGAAATTTGACCTTGACATTGGGCACAGGGGCCGCACGGAAGGGGGGTAGAATGAAAATATAGATGATGCTAAACACCCATGTGAAGTTTCAAGGTAATGGGCAAAGTAGTTGCAGAGATATAGTATAACGAAAAACTTTAACCAAAAACTTTAACCAAAAAACTTAACCAAAAAACTTAACCAAAAACTTTAACCAAAGAACTTAACCAAAAACTTTAACCAAAAAACTTAACCAAACAACTTAACCAAACAACTGAACCAAACAGCTTAACCAAAAACTTTAACCGGACACACGTACGTACGTACGTACGTACGTACGTACGTACGTACGTACGTACGTACGTACATACGTACGTACGTACTAACGTACGTACGCCAAACGGCCGACTATATCGCGCTTTCCGCAAACGGGCGCGAAAAAAACTATATATTCAGCCCTGAAATCAGAATAAAGATTGATCTGATGCCAGGTCCTCGCCACACCAGAATCACTTGGCCCCCTCCCAAAAGCAGTAGCATCAGTAATAATCGTAATACTTATATAATGGGCAATAAACCAATTCAATTCCCAGGTAACAAGAGAGTCAAAGATAAAAACGTACCCGAGGGCCAAACCAAATAAATCGTGATTCCTATAAGGAGGAACGCCTACCGTTAATTTACGCTGTCACGTTCGCCCAACCAACCACCCACCAGACAGCCAGGAATTACTAGAATAAATACGGTATTTGATATTCACCCTTGTTTAAAACCGTCCACGACTGATCGGCAAGTGATACGCGACACCGCCTCACATGTACGTCAATCCCATTGGTCGAGTCCGTTGCTTCAAGGTCAACGTCCTCCTCCAACAGACGACGGGTCAAGGTAGTTTTGCCAACACCATAGTGACCGACAACCATGACCCGTATCGAGTGAACGGAAACTTCGCCTTCCGATAACGCCTTCTTGTACAGCTGAATCGATTGGCTATCCATGCGTAGGATTTCAGTCGGTAAAGTTGCCGCTGAAATCAGGGTGTCCGGTTTAGTGCGGTTTCATTGTAAATCAGAGCCATAGTTGTGTGCTAAAGATCATGAACAGACATTATCATCCGAGATAAATGACCCAGAAACACATAAAAAACAAGAGGCCCAAATGGGCCTGTATCGCTCACCTAAAAGCCTCCATAGTGGTCATCTTGATTTCACAAAGACTCTTCACTTACAAATTCAAATGTTCCACAGAATTTGTTGGTACCTTCTGATCTAACATATATTGCGAATGTGCATGTGATTTACTGCTATACCTTCGATTTGATATATAAAATGACCATATTCGGTCAAAAATAAAATTTGACCCCTATTTGACCCCTCGGGCCATGACCATTTTTGACCCACCCAGAGGCCACTATATGAACAAATCTGAATCAGCGTTAACTATCCATCATTCATACAAAGTTTCATTCGAAATCGGCCTGGCGGTTTGTGAGAGATTTTTTTTTGACAATTTGACCTACTTTTCAACGGCGGACATCTTGGATTTGGTGATGACCTCCATTTTAACAAAAATGAACAGGCTTCACCCACAGACCATTACAGTTAAGTTTGGCCAATATCGGCCAAGCAGTTCACAAGAAGAATACATTTGAAATCTTTAGTAAAAGAACAACTCTTTTACCTTTCGGTGGCCATCTTGGATAACAAAATCATCTGATTTAGACAAAAAATGCTCCAGAGTGCTAGACTAGTCGATACCTTCGATTTGATATATTATATAACCATATTCGGGCAAAAATATAATTTGACCTAGTTGACCCCTCGTGCCACGCCCATTTTTGACCCAGGGGCCACCATATGAACAAATCTGAAACAGCGTTAACTATCAATCATTCACACCAAGTTTCGTCGAAATCGGCCTGGAGGTTTGTGAGAAGAAGATTTTTTGACAATTTGACCTACTTTTCAACGGCGGACATCTTGGATTTGGTGATGACCTCCATTTTAACAAAAATGGACAGGCTTCACCCACAGACCATTACAGTTAAGTTTGGCCAATATCGGCCAAGCAGTTCACAAGAAGAATACGTTTGAAATCTTTAGTAAAAGAACAACTTTTTTACCTTCCGGTGGCCATCTTTGATGACAAAATCATCTGATTTAGACAAAAAATGCTCCAGAGTGATAGACTAGTCGATACCTTCGATTTGATATATTATATAACCATATTCGGGCAAAAATATAATTTGACCCCTAGTTGACCCCTCGGGCCACGCCCATTTTTGACCCAGGGGCCACCATATGAACAAATCTGAAACAGCGCTAACTATCGATCATTCATACCCAGTATCGTCGAAATCGGCCTGGCGTTCGTAGAAGAAGATATTTTTTAAGAATTTGACCTACTTCTCAACGGCGGCCATCTTGGATTTGGTGATGACCTCCATTTTAACAAAAATGAACAGCTTCAACCACAGACCATTACAGGTTAAGTTTGGCCAATATCGGCCAAGCAGTTTACAAGAAGAAGACGTTTGAAATCTTTAGTAAAAGAATGACCATTTGAACTATCGGTGGCCATCTTGGATGACGTAATCATATGATTTAGACAAAAAATGTTCCAGAGTGATTGTCTCGTCGATACCTTCGACTTGATATATTACATGACTATATTCGGTTAAAAATAAAATTTGACCCCTATTTGTCCCCTCGGGCGACGCCCATTTTTGCCCACGGGCACCATATGAAACAAATCTGAAACAGCGCTAACTATCGATCATTCATACCAAGTATCGTCGAAATCGGCCTGGCGGTTCGTGAGAAGAAGATTTTTTAAGAATTTGACCTACTTTTCCATGGCGGCCATCTTGGATTGTCGATGACCTCCATTTTAACAAATCTGAAATTGCATCACCCATATATCATCCCTGTGAAGTTTGACCAATATCGGCTCAGCAGTTCGGGAGAAGAAGATGATTGAAAATGTTCACGGACGGACGGACGACGGACGACGGACACTTTGCCATAACAATAGCTCACATGAGTTTTGCTCAGGTGAGCTAATAAGACCACAGGTGTTTTCTTGGTGTCCAGTTTAGAGGGGTTCCACTGTATTTGTTATTTCATTGAAGGAAAACTATTCTATAAATAGAGCATGTCAAGCGAGTTCTATTTGTGACAAGCTATGTGATTTTGTACCCAGGTAAATGTGTGCGATGTGTGTGGAAAATATTTACAGAAACTGTTATATTTTCTGTAAATGAT
>CM055281.1:46458305-46542810 GCA_029237695.1 Conchocele bisecta
TTTAAATAATTAGATATTAATTTAAATAAATATTTCGGCATCATTTACTTAAAATTGAATGTGTAGCTGAAATGAAAGTGAAAGTAGAACGTTTTTGTTATATCCTCCGGTTTACAAATCGCTGAGGATTCCTATTTGAATTGGAAAATGATATTAATTTTAAATTTAGGAGACTGTGTTTAGGAGACTAGTTCCTGAGCTATGACTGTGACAGGAAAAAAAGGACTGATGACCTGTCGTGTTCCATGCATGACTGCTCGCTCTCGTTTGTAATTGTTGTACAATATATAAAGTTTAAACTGTGTATACAAAACAATAGATATACCCCCCGGCATACAAAGTATGTCGAGGGGTATATAGTTTTCGTAATTCCGTCCGTCCACGTTAAATAGTTTGGGTACCCATTATCTCTGTGACGGAAAGTTGGATGGACCTCAAACTTCATATACTTCCTTATCATCAACCATATTTTCATTGCATACCACACTCATGCGGCCTTCATTTCCAAGGTCAAGGTCAAATTACTTAGATATTTGCATCCGTACGATTTGCCTTAAAGTTTTCTGCAACCGTATGTCAGATTGACTTCAAACTTCATATACTTCCTTATCATCATCCATATTTTCATTCCATACATGTACCACACCCATGTGGCCTTCATGTCCAAGGTCAAGGTGAAATTACTTTGTTTGTCAAGATAAATATTGTTTTTGCAGCATTGATAATGTATACTGATTCGACGAATATATTGATTTTAAATTGAGTATATATAATTTTTTTGTGTGAAATATTAAAATGGTTGCCATGACAACCAATATTATTAAACGTTCACATGTTAAGTGTATTGCAAGATGGAAACAGTACTCGGGTGTATTGCATTGATTTTCAAAAAGTAAACACCTTTTCAACAAATACTATTTTTGTGTTTTCCAATATTGGTTACCATGGTTACTATGGTAATGCATATATATTTCAGAACTAGTGTATAATAACATATGACAAAGCAATATATCCTGAATGTTTAACAATAGCAAGAGAATGAGATGACTTCCATGTGAAAATTATTTGCCTGTTCTATTATTTTTGAGGAGTTACTAGTTCTACATCAAAGGCATAACATATACAGTTTACTAAATTTGACCTACATGCAACAGGTTTGGGTGTGCACTTTTTTGCACACATTTTTTGAATGGGTCAAATTGTAGCCGTATATAACATATTGGAGGCGAATTATTATAGCTACGTCGTATCCTGCATTGACTAGAATACTGTAATATTGTACGCATTATGTTTCCTGTTTGGTATAGCTGCCGAGCCTCAGGCGATCAAACCTCAGCTGGACATCACAAACTTCCTCATGTCCAACTGGCGAGATTTCTTCCACAGTATCGACGTCAACCACGACAATGTCGTCAATAAGAAAGACGCCGAAGTCAGCAGGTGCGTATGCGAAACACAACAACAACAGCAACAACATATATTCAACTAGACCACAGTCTATGGCGCGTCATCGCAATATACCCACTTTTCCCAAATTCTAAGTTTAAAAGGGGGAGATAATCCATGACCGAGGGTCGAATCAAACTATTACAGTTAAAAAGGTTTACTTCTTACAAGGCGAAATTGAGAAATTCTAAGTCGAAAATGGGGAGATAATCCATGACCGGGGTCGAATCAAAAATCACTTTGCGCATCTACACACCATAAGGAAGGCACACACCAAGTTTCAAGTCCCTACCTATTACGGTTAAAAGGTTTCATTTCTTACAAGGTAAAATGGGAAATTCCAAGTCGAAAGGGGGAGATAATCCATGACTGTGGTTCGAATCAAAAATCGAAATTCACTCACGCATCTACGCACCATGAGAAAGGAACAAAACAAGTTTTCAAGTTCCTACCTGTAACGGTTAAAAGGTTTTACTTCGTACAATAAACATGACGTATGGGAGTATGGACAAATTATGTCCAAAACGGGAGATAATCCATGTCTCAAGGGTCGGATTTAAAGTTGAAATTCATTTCCAGCATCTACCGTCCGTTATCAAGTAATTATATACCAAGTATAAAGCTCCATATATCACAGTTTAGAAATTTTACAACTTATAAGGCAAATTTGCAAAGGGACACCCGTGACGAAAACAATATACACATTTTTCTCCAAAAAGTGGGTATAATTACCTGACACCAAAATTGTACCGTGTAAGTGCCCTCACTTATCTACCCAAGTGAACTTTGCGGGAGAATTAATTATTTTATTTTCTGACATGCATCATTTCATATAAACCAAACGCCTGTTTATACCTGTAGCCTATTTCACCAACATTGCAAAGTATTCTTTTCTAGCGAAGTATACTTTGAGGGAGAACTTTTCATTTTTAGGATAAATTTATTAATTTTTATTATACTGAATTTATTACATTATCACAGCCATTTTGGCTGTGATAATGTAATAAATTCAGTATAATAATTCTGCATACTTTTAATCATCAAATATATGCAGTCGTTAGTTCTATATAAAATAATGCATTTCGAGAAACATAAATGATTACTCCCTCAAAGTATACTTTGCAATGTTGGTGAAATTGGCTACATATAACTAAAATAATAAAGCACTATGTAGGGGCGGATCTGGAGGGGAGGGGGTTACCCAACCCCCTCCAGTTGGAGTCTGAATTTAAATGCCTTAAAACACAGGAAAATGCATTTCGAAGAGCTCGAAAATAAGACAACCCCCTAGTTGCGACCGGTAACTCTTGCAATTACTCTTGCGGTACGGGAGTAGATTGGAAGAGTTACCTTCGCAACTAGACAACCCCCGGTTCCCCAAATGCTGGATCCGCCCCTGATATGCAATGTAATGTATTTATTGCATTTAGTTATGCCTCATCTGGATCGCTTTTGCATCCATTGTCATTATATAATTGAGACACGCCATGATTTTTAAATGACGTCGAAAGTTGACTAAATGTTCAGCGCAAATGCGGAATAGAATTCCACAATATTATTCAGCATTTTCTATCAATTTTTCCCCAACTTTCGACATCATATACGTAGTTTATGTAAATAGTTTTCAAGAAAGATCGCACATATTGTTCAGTATAAATTGTCATGGCTTGTCGTACGGGGCGCCAAGTGGGACATGGCTCAATTTTGTCAACAAAATTCATTTTTGTGCCACAAAATTCAATTCTGTGTCACAAAATTAACTTTTGTGTCACAGAATTCAATTCTGTGTCACAAAATTCAATTCTGTGCCACAGAATTCAATTCTGTCCACAAAATTAAATTCTGTCTCACAAAATTCAATTCTGTGCCACAGAATTCAATTCTGTGTCACAAAATTCAATTCTGTCAATTCTGCACACGCATGTAAGAAGGACTACCATTGGTCAGAAACTGCACTGGAGAAATGGGTCACGGTCGCCGATCTACACATTCAATGTCGATGAATTATTTCTCATTCTGCCGATGATTCATTTTCTCATTCTGCCATTTTGCTTCAACTATCTCCAAACAGTCAAACGTTGACAAACCCATTCGTATTTAAACTCATTTGCGTTATAATTGTACACATAATTCATGTACATGTAGATCTCCCGCGAGTACTGACGTCATTTAGTGTGTATCGCAAGGTACATTTGCCCCAGTTAAATCAATAATACACGCGCTGTGGCCTGTGTTCTGACTGCTGTCTGTGTTTATAAACAGAATGTGTGTTTTGGGCCATTTGAGGAAACCATTTGTAGTTAGTGTGTAGATACCATGGATACATGTACTAAGATGGTGTATACTGTAAATAATGCATGTAGACACATAGTTGCGAACACGTAACTTCGCAACTAGTAGACACAGATCCAATACCATTTGTTTCACAAGGTTAGATCTACTGTTAGAATACGACGTCATCTAATGTCATTTTCGAGCATAAAACGTTACCTGATAAATAGAATACCAGGCTAGTGTCTTTTAATATCAAGTTTATCAGGCTCGGCTCGGAAACGGTAGGAATTCTTCGGCAAGCCTCGGAATTCCTACGCGTTTCATAGCCTTGCCTGATAAACTTGATATCAAAATACACTAGCCTGGTATTCTTTATATATGGGCATGCTCTCAGGTCTAGCTATGTCCGGCTACTTTATGTTTGACCCTGTTTACATAATTGAGGGAAAATTCTGAATATTTTTCTTATTTCTCCTTCAAAGTATATATGCTTATATGGTGTGACCACTCATTTGTAATATAATATAACCAAAATAACTGTCCATAAGGAAGTATAATATTGATATATTGGGTTATATTTTCGCATTGAAATATTTAAACCTGCAAGTGTACTCCACCATCTAGTAAAATGGACTAAGACCGATCTCAACCAATCAACGTAGAGATGACATACGCAACTAATTTTTGTGGACAAAAATGAATTCTGTCTTCACAAAATTGAATTTTGTGACACAGAATTGAATTTTGTGACACAGAATTGACAGAATTGAATTTTGTGACACAGAATTGAATTTTGTGACACAGAATTGAATTTTGTGATTGTTAGTGTTACAAAACTCAATTTTGTACACATAATTAACCTGTCCTGCATGGCGCCCCGTATGTTGTATGGTGGTGTCGTTTTCCCAGATCGCCCAGTAATGTCTTCTTGTACCACACAACGTATGGACAGCAGGACACGGCTCCTGTGGACAAGCTTGACCGCTGGTGGGCAGAGTACGTGTTTAAGGGGGCGCCTGACCAGATGACCGAGCAGGAGTACATGGATTACATCGTGGGCATGTTCGTGATTGACAAAGCCGGCTTTGAAGCATTCTGTAAGGCGTCCGTTGTCCTGGTGTGGGAGGCCCTGGACCTCAACTCAGACAACTACATTTCCTGGGAGGAGTTCGACGTCGCCTACACCGTGTTCGGTCACACGGCCGTGGCCCGGGACTACGCCGCCTTCCTTGCCTACAAGCCCATCGCCATGGTACCGCTCGCCCGCTTCATTGATGCCTGGACAGACTTGGCCATTGATGCCGACCCGGCGGGGCCGACGATTGTCAAAGACACATTTATCAAGGACGGCTTCGAATAAATAAGTACAGTACGAGTGGTGTCTATTGAAAATGTAATAAGAGCAAACAAGAAGTTTAAGACAGATGAAACAATTTACCATCGACAGACGTTCGAGAAAAGGACTTTGTCATAGCCTTTGGAACTGTGTGTACTCATAATAAATTATGCCCTTGTCCTATATTTCGTTTTTACATTGAAATATTTTAACAATTCATTATCAAATATTAAGTTCCTGCCAACATCACAGTGTTTCAATTAGAGGACACAATATGTGTATTTGCCTACATCGTGTAAGATATGTACTTACCGAATTTTATAGTTTCTTATTGTCCATGTGGAAGGTGACACGTTTTTGGAGTCGTCGATGGCAACACTAACAATGTACTTTCACAATTGACTTCCAAACTGGAATAAACAGCTTCAATTAGTTGCCAAGCTACACACGTTGTAATAAGTTCAAATGACCGATGTCACCACTAGCAATATCAAGGTGCATGATCACGTGGTGATAACAACAACAACAACAACAACAGCGGCTGAACGTATTGAATTCTTGCCCACTCCAAAGTAAGAATTATTATTAGCCGATCTATTTATAGATCGGCTAATATATTGGTCATCCATCGAATTCTGAAAAAGTTTGTAGCAACCCTTTTCTCCGCTATTCGGTAATCTACGAACGCGAATTTTGCTGTATCACTTCCCAATTGCATTTTTGGCAATTATCTCCGTTTAAAACTTTAAATATAGCCAAATAACACAATTTTGAATACGTAATGAGCTGAACGCCGGAAGAGATTGAACCCGGAAGTTGTTGTTGTTGAAGTCCATAGTTGGCTCTAATGACCATATACGCCAACATACGCCGATTATTGGGCTAATTTAAAGCTTTTATTTATTAAACTGAACAAGTTTCAGCCACGTATAATCGTGTAAAATGTGGTTATTCGGCTAATTTATAATCGACCTCTGCTCAAAATCTCCTCCGACTAGCAACCCCAGCAACTCGGGTTTATCCCATTGGATCGCGTATGCGCGTCATTTGACGCTAGTTAATATTCACAAAATTTTCCACCAATCAAAACCAATCAAAAGAATTGCCCTTCATAGCGAACTTTGATTTGTTTACGTATCATGCAGGGATGGCAGGGATGCATCCAGCACACGCGATTGCGGCAATCCCCCTTAATTATTGTCAATGCCGCAAATTATTGATTGTCTTGCGCCCGACATCGCGCAAAAAATCACGGATGGGCCCCTTTTTAAATGACAAGTGCGCACATTAAAAAACATAATTGACTATTTAAATGCGCTGCGTATTTAAATCATTGGAAGGCGTGCAATTTAATCGAGTTTGTGCGGCCGTTGAACGTAAGCTTCGAGTCGATTTAAACCATTTAAATCGATAAACAAGGGATAAACAAGTGACAACGTTTTCAAGGCCAATCTGGGCATGTGCCTGAATACGCATGACGTCAATTCGACTGGTACATTTTGTTGAGTACGTTAATTAATGGTCACTTTGTTAAGTAAGATTTGTTTTCGATTGTATTTCAATTTTTTTTCTTGAGAATTTGGTTGGGGAGGAAATCAACACTTCTCTCACTTTTCGCTTTAACTACTAAAATGTGGACATGCATATATTGAACCCTGATTTGATCGGCTAATAACATCATGCTCTGCATGACTTTTCATTTTATATTTTACTTAATATGAAACGGATTTTGATGAAATATGGCGCAGCAAACGCGTCTTCATGAGCTGCATTTGGTCGTCCAGGGAGTTCGGCCCAAACTTATGTCGTTTTTACGAAGAATCGATTGGAAATCGATTCTTCGCAAGAACGACATACTTGATAAGTACCGAGATCACTAAATGCAGCTTAACAAGACGAGTTTGATGCGCCATATTTCATCAAAATCCGTTACGTAATGAGGACAATATAAAAGAATACGTACTTTGAATCGGATGGATTCTGGAAGTTTCAGTACATGTTGTTGTTGTTAGTACCACGTGATCATACACCTTGAATATTATTTCACAAATGTTTTGTATGAAATTACTTCTACACTGGAATGAAAAGTGACTTGCGCAACGCTGTTTATATTCGTTTTAATTACGGTCACGTGCGCCGGTTCGTCATCCAACTCGCCCATCATTCTTGATATGTTAATGACAGTTTTGAGGCGCCTTACTCGTCTCTGCCTTCTACATGTATCAACTAGATATTTTACGTCATAATAAATGGCTTCCTCGTAAACTTGTCATTTTCATGACTTCCTCGTGGGTCTCACTAAATGGCGTAATGGGGATAATGGTGAGGATAATGGGGATAATGGGGGAAATGCGGCGTACTGGTGATTATTGTGGTGAATAATGGTAAATTTAAAAGCCTTACATTATAGCTGTATCCCTTGTCATGTTTATTATAAGACTGAGAAACACTTGTGAAATGGCATGTGGAAAGGCATTTCAACATGGTGAAACAAAAAATGCAAGAGTTTCTCTTGCTCTCTCACACACACCTCATTATGATAGAAACAGCTTACTAAAGACAGTAAGAACTTTTAGAGACTGAACTGCATGCAGTGCACGTCATCAACGGATTTCATGGATGCGCAGGTAGTTCTGGGGCTCTGTTGGTGACATATAACATCATGTATATGTTGTCAGCCGGCAACCTAAATGAAATCAGCATTATTATATTGATTATTTATTTCCAGTGTGCTCAACTGCAAATGCCCTAATCAAATATAGAGGAAATGCAATATGTATAATATGGCATGCACTTATTTCAATCACTAGTTATATATGTGTTTATATTATAGCTATCTGGTGGACATTTTGAAAATGTGCAAATGATTAGAACATGTTGTCGGTAAGTTCATATGATATTGACAATATCTAACGTAAGCGAGACTGTTGTTTTATGAGAGAAAACTGGTGCAGAATGTTAATATACGGCGGCCATATTGGATATATGAACTTCAAATAGACAAATGTCAAGATAAAATCCTTTTAATGTGCTCTAGAATAATATATTAACCAATTTTGATGTCAACATGATGTCAAAAATAATATATTTTATATTTCACTATTTAGGTTGTGGATTTCGGCTGCCATATTGGATTTATGCAAATTATGCACCTTCCCCAAGGGTATATCTTGTGTGGGACTTTTTTCTGAGCAATAGCTTGCCAATACAAAGTTATTTAACCCAACATTTGCTTATTATACTAAATGTCTGGGTCATCGTCAATTTTTACTGTATTATCGATGACTCCATCAATTATTCTTGACAGGTCATTTGCATAATGCGACATTTAACTATGACGTCATTCTCTCAGTAGCTCCCCACGTATCAAGAAGGGCAGCTGGCGGTCCCACTATACTACTCTATGTTAACTGGGCCACTGCATACCATAGGACATATTATAGCCATCAGAAACCTTGAAAGGCATTATTATATTTTAGATCAGTATAGATCCGGGTTAGTTATGCGTTTGCACGGTTTCTCCGTGATCAACTATGGCCGTGACTGGAGAAATGAGGCCTATGTCATTTGTGACCAGTTTAGTTTCTGAAAAATAGCACATTCATGTAGCCGTATAACATCTATGTTGCTTGTTAGAACGACGTCGGGAGTTTAATTGGTGGAATGGCGAAATACAAATACTTTATCAGACTGTGCGGATCTTGATCTACATTGGTGGCCAACCATGTAAGCCCCATTTCTCCAGCCACAGCTGCGATTTACGAGAGCCGTATTGTGCTGAAATATTGCAACAAGAGCCCATGGATTAAGTCATAGTTGGTCATAGCTGACAAAACCTGGATCAATGTCTATTCTGCATGTCCAGCCTGTAATTCCGCATAATCTACACTATTCACTATTCAATCGATGAGATGGCGGGGTGGGGGTGGTGTGGTGTGTGAGGTTGGCTGGAGGGGGGGGGGGGGGGGGTGGGGGGGGGGGTGGGGTGGGGGGGGGATGCGTGAGGTCGCCGTTTGACAGCTTAACACAATTGGCCAATATGTTAACAGTAAATATTTTGTCAAAACATCAGTTAAGGTATTATGTCAAGATAGATAATTGCCTCATAAGAGTGATGTGATATATGAATATAACATATGTGAATATTGTCTTGTTACTGTATATTGAATGATACATTGAGTTGCCATCTCCGCCATCTTGTATGCACAAGCCATTGTACAGTTTGACCACTTCGTGCGTTTGACACATACAGCGTATAATATGACAGTAAACCAAATATAATTGGGTGCAATGCATAATATACAGATATGACTACGGCAAGCTATAAATATTATGCCAGCAAACTATACAAAAGACGACATGTGTGTGTGTGTGAGGTGTGTGAGGTCGCCGTTTGACAGCTTAACACAATTGGCCAATATGTTAACAGTAAATATTTTGTCAAAACATCAGTTAAGGTATTATGTCATAGATAGATAATTGCCTCATAAGAGTGATGTGATATATGAATATAACATATGTGAATATTGTCTTGTTACTGTATATTGAATGATACATTGAGTTGCCATCTCCGCCATTCTTGTATGCACAAGCCATTGTACAGTTTGACCACTTCGTGCGTTTGACACATACAGCGTATAATATGACAGTAAACCAAATATAATTGGGTGCAATGCATAATATACAGATATGACTACGGCAAGCTATAAATATTATGCCAGCAAACTATACAAAAGACGACATATCTGAGCATTTCTCCCATCAATCTCAAAATAAATTTTGATGTGTAAATTTTCAATCTGATACACAGCGTATTGTTAGTGTACACGTTATACATAGGTAAAGCCATATTTACTTGCATAGTAGTTGAGTAAGCATCAGTGACAATACACTCATGTATGTGTTGTGTAGTTGGCCTTGTAAATGTAATGCACTGTGCGATTTTCTGTGTATGAGGCTATTTACAATGGTGGTTCATGTTGTTAAAAACACAGACACAAACCTGTCCAGAAAACAGAAATAGTTTACTGTTTGGTGTAATATAATTGATAGGAGTTCGTTGTCCTGGATTTTATACATGTGATGAACAACATTGTATCATATGGTCTACTTCACATGTTGCGTTTTGTGTCAAACGCCAGTAGAGGTGAAAGTGGCCGATGGCTTGAACACACAACGCTGGCCGAGTTCGCCACTCCATGTGCTGTATAGGATACAGTAATGAGGCAGTGTTCAGATATATGTTATATATCTTCCATCACATTTACGAAATAATTCTCTTTGAATCAAAGGATGATCAGGTATAGAACGGGTACTTCAGACAAAGTAGAAAAATGCCAAACTCAGACTAACAGTTTTAACACATGCCCCACCACCCGCTCCATCCCTCAAAAATTTATCAACTAAACCGTCAGTGGATACTTCTAAATCATGGATGTGGTAGCTGGTCAATGATGACATAGACTCGGTTTTCCCTGTTGCTACATATACTACAGGGTTAACTGTAATGTAATTTTCAAATTTGCGGCGTATATCAGAAAATGATAGGTCGGACAATCTGTTTAATGGCGACGCGCTAGCGTATTTGAAAATGACTATGCGGTTAACCATTTCTTATGCACTCCTTTGCTACTGGCGTAGGAATACATATTGAAATAATTTGCGACCATTCATCAACAATGATATACCTGTAATGTATGACCATCAGCCAATCAGATTGCTTGATATTTATAGAGTGCATTCGAAACATATGTTATACTATCCAGTATTCGGAGATTCAACGATCTAGCAGGTAAGATTTTACATTATACTTAACTATTAATAAACCAGATACATATAGAAATCACATACGCACGTACACTGTATAGTAGGGGTATAGTAAAGTTTTTAACCCGTTCACCGCTAAACATCCAACATTGGATTTTCCATGTAATGCTAGTTTTTGTAATATTGAATTAATGAGAAACTGTTGATATGTTTTAGAATTGAATAATAATGATACATACACTATTTATAGAAGTTGGTAGGATTGAAAGGGTTATAATGATTTTTAATATTAATTTACATGCTTGGCCATTGGTTTTCCTTTTGTAACACTAATGGCCGATAGTAGAGAGTTGTCGTTCCTAGTTAGATGGCGCCTCGTGCCACAGGTCAATGTGAAACTGTGTTACACAGCTGCTGAGTGTGTGTATTGTGTATCGTAACACGTTTCACGTTGTGTTTACTTCAGATATTATCAGTATTTAGAACTGTATCACACTGTTAAACGAAGGAGTATTAGCAAGGAGTAACTGTAAAACAGTATTGACAAATCCATTGACAAGCACTGAAACCAAAATTGCATCACATATCACGTTTGACTGCTTCATGCTGTGCAATTTCCGATCTGGAATTGTTTCCAAACATGCATAAATTAATACATGTTTAAAAAAGAAATATAATAATACATTGAGTTTATATTGAATTACATTGTAATTCTGTGACTTTTATTTGTATGGTGGTCATGAAATTGTTCATGCCGACATATATAAACAAGAAACCACAGGTTACAGTAACGGACTGAGGCTATTAATACATTAAATATACAATACATGCAATAAATGTACCTAAAATCTAAGTTAGCCAGAGCTCCAGTTAAGGTGCGTAAGTTAGGGGTAAATTTGTTATTTCTTTAGAATCGTCCCATTGAAACGATTCTAAAGAACTCCCAACTTGCCATTTTCGGTGAAGAAATACCACGAAATTCGGTCGAATTACGCACCTTCTTAACATGTGAACTGGATCTGTGTTAACTTGTGTGAAATAATAATTTTGCTCTTGGGAAATTCTAAATATTTCTTCAGAAAAAAACATACTCTGTGCGGTGTGGCACCAGTCGACATGTGCTGAATTAAATTGTGTCGTCGGCTGTTTGTTTTTATTATTCAATAATTCTTAACAAAAACATGTTTTGGCAGCTCATGAGAATCATTTTCACCGAAGATGATTCTCATGTGCTGCCAAAACATGTTTTTTTCCCCAGTACCATTTGTGCAATAAATGGGTCTTTTATTGTTACTGTGACATACTTTTTATCAGTGATTTTTAAATTGTTTGCAGTACAGATAACCAATATACATGTTTTGGCACCAGTGCAAAGGAGCTGTCCCTGTATTTGCTAATAGTAATCATGCTGTTCATCTAGAACATACTAGTTCTTCTTTCCGACCAGAGAGCCTAGCATTCCTTTTCCTTAGTTCGTCTTTTAGTTGACCCAACTTTAGTGAACCGTACTTTGAGTTTGATGCCATAATTTCACTCGCTAATACTCTACAAATTATATGAATTACACGTGTGTGTATTGGAACTGCAGAGACTGGGATAGTTCCGTGACCTGTGGTAAATGGCGCCATCTGGTGGGAAGCAAGATAAGAGAACTCACTACTATCCCCCATTGAATCTTTTACAAGGTCATACGCAGTTTATATTTTATGAAAAATATATATTTATACGTTTTTGTCGAGTCCGTTTGAGGAGAACTCAACATTGTGTAGTTCTGAGTACATAACTATAATTACATTACATTACATAAGCGTTATGCCGGAGACGTCTTTCCAAATTTTCGTTTGATGCGTTCTTTGTTTACTTTCTACTTGGTGGAGAGTGACCTAAGAATTTTGCGAATACAAATACATTTATTATGTACTCGAATGTATACCGTTGACGGTGGTGTAGCGATATATTGCAACCTATTGCCTATCAAGCGGAAAAGGTACAGTTACAAGGTGTATGATCACGTGGTACTAACAACAACAACAACAAGTACCGATTCAAAGTACAATTCTTTTATAGTGTCCTTATTACGTAACGGATTTTGATGAAATATGGCGCATCAAACGCGTCTTGTCAAGCTGTATTTGGTGGTCTCTGTATTTTTGCCCAAACTTCTGTCGTTTTTGCGAATAATCGATTTCCGTGTCTCCGACACGGAAATCGATTCTTCGCAAAAACGACATAAGTCTGTGATAAACTCCATATTTCATCAAAGTCCGTTGCATATTAAGGAAACTATCAAATAATACTTACTTTGGAGTGGGCGACGTTGTTGTTGTTGTAACTACATGATCAGGCACCTTGAGTTAGACTAGACATTGTTATGACAATAATGTGTGTGTGCTCATGCGTCTGTGTCTCCGTCCGAATACATGTTTGGGTTCTTAGGTGGTTAGAGGTATAGTCCACGACAAAAGAAAACAATGCAACTTATTCCGTAACTGTCTAAGCCGTTTGTGTCTTAGTGAGCCATTCCTGATTTTGAAAACAATTACTATGCCGACGAAGGGGTGTCACGTAGGAAAGTCCTGTTTTGCGCGTTCGTGTGCCAGTTAGTAGTCAGTTAGTAGTACGTGTGCCACAGGGTACGTAGAATTATTTTTTATTAATTCGTTCGACGAAATAACAATTCATTCCCACGAAATAACAATTCGTTCCCTCAATTTAACAGTTCGTTCCCACGAATTAACAATTCCTTCCCTCAAATTAACAATTCGTTCCCGCGAAATGTTTTTGATCTACTTTGAAGCTGTTTGAAATGTTAAATTGAGGGAACGAATTGTTATTTCGTGGGAACGAATTGTCAATTCGAGGGACGAATTGTTATTTCGTGGGAACGAATTGTCAATTCGAGGGAACGAATTGTTATTCCATGGAAACGAATTGTTAATTGGTGGGAACGAATTGTTATATCGTGGGAACGAATTGTTAATTCGAGGGAACGAATTGTTAAATTGAGGGAACGAATTGTTATTTCACAGGAACGAATTAATAAAAACAAATCCATGTCCGTTGCGGGGCTCCGTAGTATTGCATTACTGTTTGTCACTAAGAACGCCAGTACCTCGTGTGCTATGAAATCAGTAAATAAAAGTCAATAAAAGATAAATAGAATAGTAGGTTAGTGCTGTGAATGGGAAAAACATATCTGGCGCGGCACGGAAACGGGATGTGCTCGGCAGAGCCTCGCCCATCCCGTTTCCTGAGCCTTGCCAGATATTTTTTCCCATTCACGGCACTAACCTACTATTCTCTATTTCATCACTCCTATCACGTAACATCAGCTACACAAGATCCTCTATAATCTAACATTTGGAGAAAGAATATAATTCATCACTCATAATTATCACGTAACATCAGCTACGCAAGATCCTCTATAATCTAGCATGTGGAGCAAGGGTGCAATCAATGTTCCATGTTTCTTTTTATAATTTTGTTGTCATTTTCAGAATATAAACTATCAGAATGAGAGCGATACTATTGTGTTTATGCGCAGTGGTAGCCATTGTGACGATGTCGTACGCTGAACAAACGAGTAAGTTGTCTTCTACATATTTAACACTTTCAATGCTGCTTTAAATGTTGTCGTCCATGTGGATTTAATTGAACATTTACTGTGATTCCCTACTGTCACAATGAATCAGCCTTAAATACCCTTGGTCAAGCTACTCCTACTGATGATCAGCGCCGTCTGAATACGTCAACAGCAACCAATAGTATTGTGACGGGTGCGTACGCACCCCCCTAAATTCGCCGAGGTCCGCTATTTTTCAAACAGTAATATCAACAAATCTTGAAATGCATTAATATACAGGTAATTTTCATGAAAATGCCACCGTTAAAATCCGAATTTAAATTACATAAAATGCAGGAGAGTGCATTTCAGGCCATCTAGGTTTAAACAATTTCAGGGGGGTGCGTCAGGGGCTAGCCCCATGTAGTGGCGCGAGTACGCTAGGGGTACGGTACCCACCTAGCGTACTCGCGCCACTACATGGGGCTCGCCCCTGACGCACCCCCTGACGCGCCCCCCCAATAGAAAATCTTGCGTACGGGCCTGCCATCCAGTACAGCGGTTGATTAAAGGTAATTAATTTACTGGATTCATCCCATACATGTAGTTCAGTGCATGATCGCAGACAAATTTCAAAGTTGTGCAAAAACACGACATTTCACTCGATTTCATATCGATCATTGGCATACAAATTACTGACGATTTGCCTTGAGTCTACTGAAGTGGAAATTTCAAAGCTATTTGACCTTGACTTTGGGCAAGTGGGGGCTTTAGTTCAAACAATATTTATTTCAAGTAGTATACATGCATGCATCAAAATACATATAAAATAACGGTGAAGAAGGATTAGAAAACAAGCTCACAGAGCATATGTGAATTATTCTCCTTAAGTAAAGCATCAGTACATGGGAATGTGGCAAGAATGCATATAATAATAATAATTTAAGAAAACAAATAAGATATCCCAAACATGCGCTCCGAACCATTGGCATTGTTCTAAGTGTTATCACGATACGTGTACTCGACTAGCATTTGACCTGCTATTTGTAATTTACAAGGTAAACATTACAAACCGATCAGTCGCAGGGGCAGTCTCCCGCCATGCTGTGAAACGTTTAGAGGCAATAATGAACTGTTGAACCCTTTGGTATACAAGGCTGTTTTCATTGTCGTTTACGAATTCGCTGTCGTAAATGAAGTTATTATGGATCGGTGGACAAGGAAGAGATGACAAATATCATTTGTATAAAGGGGACCTGAGAGAATATAATGATTATAATTATTTTTCGATTGTGCTACAGGCGCATGTTTCACTGTCAACTATTGATTTCCGGAATAAATCATAGTTCAGCGCGCTACACCCTAGCCTGGAAAAGTCGCGGGAATACTGGACGAAGGCCGGAAGGCCTCGTCCAGTATTCCCACGACTTTTCCAAGTACGAGTCAGGAGAATTTGGCCTTGTCGGTTAGTAGCTGTGTAGTAGTAGGGTGGTGGTTCACGCAAGTTAACATTTAGTACATTCTTAACCAGGCTTGGGCTGTTTCTTGTATTCAATGATAGGGAATTCCATTATTTTATGGTAGATGGAAGAAATGAATCTTGATACAGTTTAGTACGTGTGTTTATTATGGATTGTCTTCGTCGTTTCTTAGCCTGTATCGAGTTTGTGTTTGTTCCGGGATTAAGTTACTTAGATAAGTTGGTGTCATATTGTGTTTCATTTTGTAGAATAAAATTAATTTGTGTTTTCTTCTTCGTTTCGCGAGGCTTTCACGGTTTCTGTGTACAATTATTCTATACTGCATAGTTTAGTGACCCCAGTAACAATTCGTGCGGCCTCAGTTTGTATGGATTCTAGTTAATGTTTTTGTTCTATTGAACAATTATTCCATGGCGCTTTCTGTGGTGGGAATTAAAAGATAGATGATGACAGACATACACACGAAGTGTCAATACATTTCAACGTTATTTGACCTTTTTGACTAAGACATTGGGCACTGGGAGCATTGAATGATGAGAAACATGCACATGAAGTGCAAATTATAATGGTTCCATACACATTTAGAAAACATATATGGACATACATTTACAGGTGTGCACGTTTTATTTGATAATTATTTGCTAAACCACGTGTCTTTTATAATGTGCTCAGCATGTATTATTGTATATTACAAAGACGGTCTACTAAATAGTGTACATCGTTTAATTAAATATTTCTTGATGATTGTTGATAACCGCGCGAAAATCCATAACAACGCCAATAAACTTGTGAAACACAGGAATTACACGTTTTATGAAAGCAACTTCAGTATTATATAAACGTGATAATATCCGCAAACATGATACAGCATGCAAATTAAACACTAATCTTTAGAAATACATGATTCTCGTTAAACCATTGATACACTACGAGCAGACAATGTAAACAACACACGTCACCACGCGGTAAATTTACTATAGGAATGAATAGCATTTTTGTGGAATGTATTTGGGTATAAACTTGGAAAAGTCGCGGGAATACTAGACGAATGGATAAAAAATTACAATTTTCGAAAAAAAATTGTAATTTTGTTAAGGCCTCGTCCAGTATTCCCGCGACTTTTCCAAGTTTATACCCCGATAAATTCCACAAAAAGGCCATTCATTCCTTATAATTCCATCATTTGAAATAAATTCATGAAGAAAATGTGTTTATTTTCCGTTTTCTTAAGAATTATTTTAACTGCGCCTGACGGTTACGGAAAGTAATTCGGCATGGGAGTTTACTGGGATATAAATTTTGGACAGAGACTTGCGACAGACCAATCAAATGTTAGGGAATTGTGTAAATATTTTTGTGCAGGAATTATATGTTTGCATATAGTGGGTTGCAAGGGCCATTCGTCTTATTGTCAAATAGGACAGGTTTAAAAGTTGATTTCATGAGATTTCCCTTGTTTCGATTTTTCTAGATGTTTGATATGTTCTTTATAATGTTATCTTCTTCAACACAGGTGTTACAAATATATTCTGCTGCAATTATGTTGAGGTGATCATTCAGGCTGACTGGACTAGATGTTTAAATGTCATTCACATAAAACCACATTGCAGTCGAAACACACGTGTTGTCAAACAACGCCCACGTGAGTATATTATACATACTGTAAGGTTACTCACTGTGTGAGGTATTATAGCGTGGTATATTATTATACCATAACCAACTTGTGACTGCTACAGGAGAAATGCGGTTTATGTGTCTTGCGACCAGTGTAGAACCAGATCAGCATGCGCATCCGCATTCTTATTAGGATCTGTACCATTCGCCATTATATTAATGAAATGCTCATTGTGTTTCGAACAATCACTAATTTAAGGTTATTCACTATGTGAGGTATTATAGTGTGGTACCACTAAAATGACTGAATTCTGGGGTGGAAAATATTACTACCCCACCCACTATATTCACTGTGTTTGAATGAGTCAATATTATTCATATTGGTATAGACAACATGTGTTTATACTGCTAGACAGTATACTGCATTATAGTCTGCTTAACGAAAGCTGCCCAAATTTTACGGCCATATAAACAATGCAAAAACAATACTTTTTCCGATAATATTAAATTAAAGCAAAATTTAAGAATGAGCCTTCTTTTTATTTCGTGAAATTTGGTCAAATATTAGTTTTATTACGAAAAATTGATTTCTCTATGGGAATTTAACATGGGGGGAAAAGAGGTAGAGGAGTGTGGGAGGAGTCAAAAAACTATTTTTTTTTGAAATTGACTCCGAAACCTAGCTAGATAGCTTGGAAATGATCTAACTAAGAAAACAGTTAAATTTTTAAAAATCGGTCCAGTATTTCTGAAATTCAAAAAATTTCCCCATGTTAAATCCCCATAGACATCTTCACTCCGTGAAGATGTCTATGGGGATTTAACATGGGCAATTTTGTTTTCGCAATAAAATCAATATTTGACCAAATTTCACGAAATAAAAAGAAGGCTCATTCTTAAATTTTCCTTTAATTTAATATTATCGAAAACAATATTGTTTTGCATTGTTTATATAGCCGTAACATTTGGGCAGCTTTCGTGAAACAGACTATAGGCAGTCTGATATAGATGTATCTTACCAGGCATATATCAACTGTCTGTAAGCGTGCCAGTGTTATAATTGCAATGTGTCTGTCCATGTATGGTCGCCATTTTTATTAGCCGATCTATTTATAGATCGGCTAATATATTGGTTATCCATCGAATTCTGAAAAAGTTTGTAGCAACCCTTTTCTCCGCTATTCGGTAATCTACGAACGCGAATTTTTCTGTATCGCTTCCAAATTGCATCAACCGATAAAGTTTGCATTTTTGGCAATTATCTCCGTTTAAAACTTTACTTATAGCCAAATAACACAATTTTGAATACGTAATGAGCTGAACGCCGGAAGAGATTTTAACCCGGAAGTTATTGTTGTTGAAGTCCATAGTTGGCTCTAATGGCCATATACGCCAACATACGCCGATTATTGGGCTAATTTAAAGCTTTTATTTATTAAACAGAACAAGTTTCAGCCACGTATAATCGCGTATAATGTGTTTATTCGGCTAATTTATAATCGACATCTGCTCAAAATCTCCTTACTAGCAACCCCAGCATTTTCGGGTTTATCCCAGCATCTCGGGTTTATCCCATTGGATCGCGTATGCGCGTCATTTGACGCTAGTTAATATTCACAAAATTTTCCACCAATCAAAACGAAGAATTGCCCTTCATAGCCAACTTTGTTTACGTATCATGCGGGGATGGCACGGATGCATCCAGCACGCGCGATTGCGGCAATCCCCCTTAATTATTGTCAATGCCGCAAATTATTGATTGTCTTGCGCCCGACATCGCGCAAAAATTCACGGATGGGGCACATTATGCCAATCTGGGCATGTGCCTGAATACGCAGGAGCTTGCGTCTATTTTTAGATGACACTGTAACCGCTAGATATATATAGCTCTGGTATCTCCGCCCACTCGCTTGCTGCCACAGAATTCGGACAAACACACAGTGACTACAACTTTGTGTATTGCGGAGTGTAATTTGTAGATAAATAGAGCATACAGTACAGGTGTTACGCTGGAATATTTCGCAACATAATGGTGACAACAAAACATTGCTGCTATGGCATTGCTGCTATTGGATGGATCTGGGAACGGGTTTCCAAAACCTGCACAAAATCGAGAAAAATGTCAACGCTGGGTACAGAACTGTGGTCGAAAATAGTTTACCATTGACAATGTTACCAGAGACACCTACATATGTTCGATGCACTTTACCCTGATTTGATCGGCTAATAACATCATGCTCTGCATGACTTTTCATCTGAGTGTTGATAAGTTTATTGCACATAGACTGTAAACATATACACTTCATAGTTGGTTCATGTGCTCACCAGATCACTAGTTTCATTCAGTTTCATCCTCATCAGTCACCATTTAATGAGAATAATCCATAGTTTATCCACAGTTTCGGAGACTGCGTAATGTCTGTACACACGGAAACATGTAAACTTTCACAGAGAGTGTTTGACCTTTGACCGGAAAATTGGCTAAGTTTAAAGCAAGAAACGGACAGGTTTGCAAATCGGTATAATAGCCAATTGTGGTTTATATTAAATAGTTATCAGATTATTGATAAAAAGACCGCACTATTATTGCAAAAGACTGTAAGGGATATTATTTTAGCATTATTGACGTGTTACTTTGTTTTTGTCAAATGCGCAGCTGAAGTACAATCTGTTAATTCTTGCGCCAAATACCGATTTCGTAATTTAAGAGTCTTTTCGTTTAGAAGAGAGTCTTTTGTCTTGTCTCATGTATTTCTCACATCCATTGATACTAATACTCAAATGGACCTTCATGATTATATGTAGAATCATTTACGGGTGACCAACCGTTTTCACATCAGTATACATTGTACTGGGATAAAACAATGGGCTTCCGTTGAGTAGTATATAGGGAGTCAAAATGATACCACCTAACGGTGGTATCATTTTCCCACCCTATATACTACTCCAACCACCCCCCGAAAAACTCCAAAATTGGTTAACGAGGAAATTGTCACCCGACAGCAAAATCGTGACAATCGGTGTCATAAATACATAATTTGAAAAGAGGTCCAATTGAACATATACAACTATACTAATAAAAAGGATTTGTTTTCGTCTCGTTGTCATATTGGTGTCATAAATACCTCATGTTCATTTAACGTCCAATTGAACAGATAAAACTATACTAATAAAAAGGATTTATTTTTGTCTCGTTGTCATAAATACCTCATATTTATTTTTCAACACGGCATTTTCCTCCTCCACTATAGCTAATTTATTTCTACGATATTGAAAAATTATTAATAATTCTCGTGTTGTAGAATATGTTGTATCTCGACGATCCTGGTCATCCTAAAGGATGCCGGGTCGGCCGTCCCCGAAGGTAAGTGTGGATCTAGTTTCTCATCATTCATCATAAATCAAGTTGTATTAACAGCGTAACAATAGTGGAGGAAGCCGATTGGTCGACAATTTTTGTTATAAAGTTAATAACACTACCTGCCGAAACTTTAATTGTAGTGTCATCATCGAATATAGTAAACCCTGACCTCTGCCCCGCGTGCTTGGTGATGCCAATATTCTGTTCTACACCATTCAGGACGACATTCACTCGGACTTCGGCAGTGGCGTGTCCGCGAAAGTTGACCGAGCAGACCGCCATTCGAAAAATCGTCCCGGACACTGCCATGGTGTATCCCCCGTATCTGTTGCTCGCGTTGGCACCGAAGAATGAATATTCGTAGGCCCCCTCGCTTAGTGAACCCCGCTCCTCGGCACAAACTGTTATGACGTGTTTGCTAGCTTGCATTTTTTCCATTTGCGCAACCGCCCTAGTTAAAATTGTGTGGGACTGTAATACTCCCCCCTCCAGCCTTCTCATTGCGGCTTCATCGTATGCTGCGGCCGCGACGGGAACATCCCGTTCTAAGTTGGAACTATCTGGACCGTATATGCTCATGATTAATACGTATATATATATTATGTTTAATCGGTTATTTCGAGAACGACCGAAATCGGGTAATCGTTATTCAACTCTCGCGCTTTATCATCTAGAATAGAAATCTTCAACTCGTGGATGTGTTCCGATTCCAAAACTTTCATCTCGGGGTGTGGGAAGTCTAAGGTCACAGTCTCCCCATAGAAACAGTCGCTGGCGTGCACAGTTTTTAGTAATGTGCTGGGAGCTCCGTCTAACGTGTTGTACGATGTGTTCATTGATCCAGGTGCACCCCGAGTGTTTTCGTGAAAACGAAGTCCACCGGGTTTGTGCCGGTGTGCTCACCCGGGTTAAACCAAACCCTATTGTCGGAGTATGTTTTTGAAAAACCGAGCCGCACAGCCAAATCCAGGGTGATCGTTACCTTGTTGGAGGGTCGATGGTAAAGGTCGCGAGTCCTGTGGCTTTCGAGATTGTGAGGCTGGCTCTACCAGCAAGCTCCGACGCGACAAAAGCTTGGAGGGATCTCGAACTCCAAAGGCCGGGGGGCAGCCTCACACTTACTTGGCGGGGGGCCTTCATGTAGCCGAACCCTTCCTTATCCCCCACGTTTTTCCACCCGACAGTGAAGGTGATTGATCTGAGGCCTACCCGGCGTTTTCCGCAGCAGTTGTCGATCGACTTTTGAAGTTCACAACTCCCATTTTGAACATTAGCGATAGTAGTAAACATAATAATAATATCTTTCGATGGATACCAAAGCATTTAGCTTTAATTCTGATGCGAAGTACGTGGTCGGAGGTAAATACACGCAAAAAGACGTTGTTAACCACCTTGTACACCCAACTGTAACAGTTAGACCGAAAAGTGGCTTTACCACCAATTTACCCGACATCTTTGAACGATATAGGCTGCCCAAGATTACTACGATGGAGGCCGTGAACGGGTGGAAAGCAACACCGATGCAGTTTTGGCAGAATCAGCTCAACTTCGCCGTATGGTGCGCAACGGCCGGATGCGGAGTTTCGCATCAAGACCATCTGACATCCGAGAATGTCATGCTCCGAAGTGTCTACAACTTTCACGCGTATTACACCATTAGGAGGATTATCAAAGAACTAGGTATTCCACTACCTCAAGATGACGCATGGAATCCCATTTCCAACACGTACGATCGTAGGGCGTTCGAAAGACTGTGTAACGAATTTAACGTTTCAAAAGATGCGGACTGGAGACAGAAAGTATTTCCTGGCCTCGGGGACGTTCTCATTCGGGGCCAGTCCGGGAATTGGACGCAGACTGATTTTAGACACGATCGATCGGATGACCACATCGTCAGTCGGAACGCCGGGAATTTTGATCCCGCGACGATGACCTTCGGGCCGGAAGTATCTGGAGGTCGGCACTGCGGCGTCTCATCCTGCGAATGGTTACCTCCGAAACGAGCTCACATAGATTACATACAGCAGGCTGCTGAGGTCCGGGACGCCTAGGGTACATTTATGCTAGATAAGGGTATGGGGTTCACGCAGGCCGGGGTTACTCGCCTCAACGACTCCATTCGGACATACGTCTGGGCCATCCTCGGCGCACAGAAGCAAACTCGCAGTTCTATACTAGGCACTGGAACGGCGTTTGACGCGCAAAAACAATTCTTGGCACCTCTTAGTTAGAGGAAGCCATCTCAGCTAAGGTGGACCTGGAGAAGGCGATCGAGCAGTATCAAGACGTTTTGCAGAATGCCAGCACCCCGGTAGACTACGTATTTGGAATAGGTCTTTATATGGCACCGAGTGATATGATACTACGAGACGACCCGGTTGACGGTTACAATAATCAGATCGTAATCGCCACCGTCAATCAAAAAATCGGCCACAACGGGAACGTGAACGTGGATATCATCAAGCGCACCCCCAAAAGTGGAACCGATTTCATAAAACCGCCAATTCACGAATTGGGCCCCCCATCAAGTTCATTCGAACCCAGTGTTCCACCGTGTTCCGCTCCTGTTTCACCCTCTGCAATAGGACCAGCAAGTTCCCCTAATCGCGATTGGATTGGGACAGGGGAAAATAGTGTCACATTCCACGAGGAGGAGAAATTAGGGCTCGTCGTAGCCCTCGTGGCGGTCGGACTATTTGTGCTTTGGATTTAGGAACTCTCGGGAGGCTAAAAGTAGGAGACCGGCGATTACCACGATTAGAGCCCAAACATTATCGGCGAGCCATCCGGACGTTCTTGATAATATAGATAGCAAGAAGGAGAGGAGACCCCCGATCAACCCAGGCAGCGCGGCAGCCAACTTTCCTGCTAATTTAGCCAAGAGATTGGCGAGGGCTTTTAGTAGTTTTTTTATCCATTCTTTGGCTCCACCGGATGGAGCTGGTGCTGGTGCTGGCGCTGGTGCTGGCGCTGGTGCTGGCGCTGGTGCTGGCGCTGGTGCTGGCGCTGGTGCTGGCACTGGTGCTGGCGCGGGTGCTGGTGCCGAACCACCCGTGATAGATAGAACTAGAGACGATATAGATAGAATTAGGGTCGATATGATCATGGTGAAAGCTGTGAGGATGGTTACTATTGTGAAGCCCTTCTCTCTGAACAGAGTTCGAAGACGTTCACCGAGTGTCGTGTCCTCGTGCAGGATACTCGTGATTGATTCGTGGCTACGACTTAATTGTCCAGAGAGTGTCTCACGGTTAATTGAGACAGCCGCTAAGCGAGCTTCTCTTTCATCCCGCAACGACCGCAGGAATTTGTTGATCCGCTCGGTAGATTCTCTATCGCCACGGGCTTCCCCAAGTTTTCTTTCTTCTTGCTCGATATGTTCGTCCAGCTCCGGTGAGTTTGGAGATGGTTATTAACTAGTTCACCACGGCCCGTTTGCAGAACCTTATTGAGTCCCAGGAGTTCGCGAAGAGGTAACGGTGGGTCATACTTCGTGCTGTTTATTTCGTTGACCGTGGTTTCCACTGTGTTAATCGCGTCGGTGACTATACGAGGGACCTCGCTGATATCGCTCGTTTCTATAGCGGCGGCCGTCTTCGCCAGCGTTTCGTCGGTATCCTGCATGGTTTTTATCATTTTTTTAGGCACCTGCGACCGGTCCCCGATCAATCCGAGAGCTCGAGCGAATAGTACTCCATATTGGCCCAAGGAAGAGGGGCTGAGGAACCGGTTCGGGTCGTTCTTGTACGTCAGCAACTTCCAGCTATTGCCCCATTTAACCCACAAGTCTCCTCTTTTAGTGCTGCGAAACTCCAACGTGGCCTTGATGCCGTATTTAGACACTATACTCTCCCACTTTTTCACCAGAGAATCCGTTTCCCCGAGAGGAGCCAGCTCACCCTCGAAGATCCCCGCAGGAATATCGAAGCCGTCCGCCCATGTCGGAGTTTCGGGTGTCTCTATGAAGCGCGTTTCGGCAATGCCGTAGAAGGCATCGTCATCGTGGAAATCGGATGTACCGATATCCGTGTCAATATCGTAATCTCCGAGGTAATCGTCTCGGTCGCCCGTAGTGCGATCGAATTCGTCCATGCCAATATCAAGACCAGCCATCTTTATTAATTATTATTATATTAAAGACAAAACCATACAGGTTTAATAGATTATGTCTTCGAGTCAATACGGTCGCAAACTCAATCCATATCGCAGACTGCGTGAGCCCCTCGGGGCAAAAGGTGTGAGACAGAGTGTCGTTATTACGAACAACCCATCGACGATCGACCAGAACCAGCAGCTCTTAGTCCGCTTCACCAACCTCGGAGCTAGCGACGTCATTATGCCGGGGACTGTTCGCCTCGCTTTCACTATTTCGCTTACATCGACGGACGCGGACCGAACCATCGCTCAGAACCTGGGTCGCGCCATCGTCAAGAAGACTATGATAAAGATTTCTGGTAATGAGGTGATGTCGATCGATGACAGCGACGTCTACCATTGCTACCAGGACCTGTGGAAGACGGCACAAGAGCGCGAAAATGCGGTATATCAAGGTATTGACACCAGCCGAAATAGGAACGTAAACAGACTTAGAATCGGGGCTGGTGACAAGGTAGATAACGTCGCGAGCGACAACGCGGTCGCGGCCGCTTACGGCAACCGATTCTACGTCCCGCTCGACTTTGAGTTGTTGGAGAGTCACATGCCATACTATCAGAGTGCTTTGGCTGACCGCCTCGAATACGAACTAACGTTCAACGACTACGGCCGAGTTATCATAGCCACTGACATGACATCGAACCCAAAGTATACGATCGACAATGTTTCGCTGGAGTACGACATGGTCACGATGCCCTAACTCGCGCGATTAATCAGATCCCAGTATGTCGGGCGCGTTGCCATACTTTACGACCGAGTTCTTCGCCACCGCAAGATGACGAAAGACAAAAGTGACACATTGTGGAATATTAACGTCAACGTACCCGCCCGCTCGATGAAAGGTATACTGATATTGTTCGAGGAGGGTCGGTTCGCGCTCGGTGCTAGAAATCCGACAAATTCTATAACCCCAAAATCACGAAGGTAGAGGTGACGATCGAGGGAGTACCCAATCAACTCTACAGCGCGGGTCTTCGCGCGCACCAGCAGTGGGACGAAGTAAGGAAACATTTTGCTGCCGGCTCTAAGCGTTCCCCGGAGGTTGCCGCAGTTGCCAAAGACCTGCAGCTCTCGGACGTCTCCCTCTCGGATTTTCTGACTACCAAATACGCTCTATCGCTAGACATGCGAGCCAGCGACGACGACCAAATTCACGGTAGCGGACGTCAAGTTGAGAATGCTAGTGAGGGTGTGACGATCCAGATAACCAAAGAGGCGGATGGAGCCGGGACATTGAACGTATACTTATATATAATAACGGACGCGCAACTCAACATCGAAAATGGCCGATACGTCTCAGCTTTATACTAAAAATCAATACCAATCCACTATTGGAGATGAAAATGGCCGATACGTCTCAGCTTTATACTAAAAATCAATACCAATCCACTATTGGAGATGCCCACTCTGCCATAATATGTAGGCAGACAGGATGCGGAAAAACGGTTTTCATCCTCGACTTGCTAGAGGGCTCCTACCGCGATGCCTTTCGTCACATTGTGATCCTGTGTCCCACTGTGCGGCACAACGAGACTTATCAGCGGCGCCCGTGGATATGGACCGACCCTGAGGTATACGTTATTGACCCTGGCGACAGGCTTCACGGTTGGCTGCGTGTCTTCGATCAAATATTCCAGGGAGAGCCCACCCTATACGTAATTGACGATTGCTCGGCCAAGGCGGCGATGACCAAAAAGAAAGACATGCTCTCCGAGCTCGCATTTTCTGGCCGCCATGCGAGGCAAAGCGTATGGATCTCCACTCAGAAGTACAACGCCGTCCTAAAGGATCTGCGCGAGCAAACGAAATGGGTCGCCCTCTTCCACTGCAAGGACCGAGACTCATTCGATGAATGTCTTAGAGAGAACGACGTTATCCCAACGCGCGAGGAGCGCCTGGAGGTTCGACAGATACTTTCGGAAACTAAACACACCAAGCTTCTGCTAAAGACTGATCAACCAACTGCTTATAATGTAATTAATTAGTAACTGCTGAGTAAATTCTTAACAATGCTGAACAAATGCTGAGCAATGCTGAACAATGCTGAGCAAATGCTGAACAATGCTGAGCAAATGCTGAACAATGCTGAGCAATGCTGAACAATGCTTAGCAATGCTGAGCTATTGCTGAACAATGTTGAACAATGTTTAACAAATACTTAACAATGCTGAGAAAATGCTTAACAATGCTGAGCAATTGCTAAGAATTTGTTGCTCCACTGCGAGCTTTATTGCGAGCATAACGGTGATCATAAGTATCTGGTGGTGCGCTTGGCAATATGTTAGACTTATGAGACTTGTAAGAATAATTAAATTAATTTTAAGAAAATTAGCAATAATGAACTGCGACGAACTTCTCGATCAGCTAATGGAAGAAACAGTCACTCCGACTGCCGACACGACTGAAACTGTAGGAACACCTGTCAGCACAACTGCCAGCACGGCTGTCGATACGGTCCCGAAAGAAAATGAAAACGCGGCGCGTCGCGAGCGTCTAGCTGCGCTGGTTGCTGGGGGACAGTCGGAGCATTATCTCGGTAGGCGTCTCTCAGTTTGTCAGGTGGATAAGATGTCAGATGCGGAGGTCGATACGATGTATGCGCGATACGAATCCAAATTAGGTGCGGAGATGACAAAAACTCTCGGATCGGCGGCTATTCATTTGTACGCTACCACCGTTAGTATACTTCTCCCTATACCAGACACCGCGGGGTTGATTCGCGATCTAGAGACTGACCCTTTTATAGGACACACTCTTAGAACAGCATGCTGCTCAATTTATCACAAATTTGGAATGTACTTAGCTCCGCTGACAACCGCGTTGACCACGGGTAAACACTGTCAATTTGGACATATATGCCCACGTACTATAAGCCCTAATATTATAAATGATGACACAAGAGACACCCGCGAGAGTGACGGAGTTGAACCCGATTGCTCCAACACAATCGAACCCGAGTGTTACTCCACCACTGGATGACATACCGCGTATAAAAAATCCCAAAAGACAGGCGGCTGGGAGAGCGGCTGCTGCCACACGAAAAGCTAAACAAGATAAAATACTCGCCGAGCTTCGAGAGGCCAAACGGTCGTTACAATCGGAGACAGAGACGGCAAAACACCCGGTGACAGCTGTTTCTCCCCCAATCGCTATTGGATTGGAACCGATTGCTCCAACTACCAATCTCGATTGGATCTCGTGGGTTGTTGTTGGTGGTCTGTCGGTTGTGGGCACCCTGTATGTGCTTTACCGTTTCAACAACAGATCCCCCCTATCATCAACGAGGCTGAAATTGAAAAAAACAACCCCCAACACTGTTGGACGCGGTTCCAATCCAATCGTTGAGGGATGCGCCCCATTTAAACATTAAACGCGATCCTTTTTATATGCAATAATGGCTGAACGCGATGGTAAAATGATAGTGAATGCGCTTTATCACGCCGTGGTGATATCGGGTCTCAGTATCGTGTATGCTCGAGCAGGAAATATGGTCTTAGGAGGGCCCGCTCCCAAATTGGACTTTACTGTGAGAGACATAGGGCTCGTGACCTTGGGTGTAACGGGCGCAGTTTTGACCCGAGATTATCTAATTAAAGCTGGAATTATACCCGTTAATATATGGAAATAAAATGGCTACGATCGGAATAATAGTAGGAGGAGCGCTCGTGAACGCATTGGCGTTCAGCGGCAGCAACTTTCTCTTCTCTAAACTACAAAACTCGAACGTGAATGAGTAGCGCGAGCGTCACGATTTAGCTGTAGAACAACTCAATAGCGCGAAGGAAGCGTGGTCGAAAAAACGAACCGCCTATCTCGACTGGGTCAACGAAGAGCTTCGCCGCGAGAATCACACCGCGCAAACTTTCCAGAACGTTGAAGAAGCCAACCGCGAGTACACGCTAGCATATCAGCAGAGAAGTCTCGATCCAATGAATCGCGAGCCCCAACTTTCAGTTTTCTATGTACCGTCAGAGGCCTAAAAAGACCGCGAGATCGCGTTCATCGTCGTGGGAATGGCTGCGACGGGTCTCGTCAGCTATTATATATTCAATCGAGATTGAAATAAGCAATTGAACTTGTTTAAATTTATATATATATAATGATGTTAGTTGATGATCTTTATTACGCTTTGATCGATGTAGGCTACACGGCCATTAGACACCGTATAGCTGGCACAAAGGGTATGATCCGTCTGGCCCAAGATTCTCTCGAGACGTGGCGCGAGGACGAAAAAACGGCCACCCTTTTCGCGAAGCGGATGTTAGATTCCCCCACCAATCCTGGGGATTCCTCCGAGTTCCTTCGGAACATAACCTCCAAAATCAATCGCGATTGTACTTCCAACAAAGGTTTATTATTAACGACGCAGTTACCGGACGAGCTGACGAGTGCATGTTGGAGATTGTCCGATATATTAGAATATTTCGCATACGATGAACACGCGTAAACTTGATACCAAACTAACGTGCAAGCTGGCGAATACGTACTATAGCCCACGCGGCTACTGGAAGGGACTCGCGGCCATCAAGAACCTCGCGGCGGCGACCAAGGTTTCCGAAAACGCAGCCAAGGAATGGCTCAAGAAGCAGGCCATCTGGCGGATCTATTTACCCGCGCCTCGCAATATTCCGCGCCCGAAATTCGACGTGCCGGTGCCGAACCAAGTTCACCAAGCGGATCTCCTGGTTCTCCCTCACGATCGCGTCGGTCGTAAAACGTACAAGTACGCGCTGACAATCGTTGGCGTAGCGAGTCGTTATAAGGGGGCTGAGCCGTTGGCCACTAAAGAGTATAAGGAAGTGGCCGAGGCTCTTTCCCGAATATATAAGAGGAGTCCTCTTAAATGGCCGAATCTTCTCCAGGTCGATCCCGGCTGCGAGTTCCTGGGCGCTGTCTCTCATCTATTGTCTAAGCACAAAGTTTCTGTCAGACGCGGCCGCGTCAACATCCACCGGGACCAGGGGATCGTGGAACGCTTCAATCGAACCCTGGCTGAGAGACTGTTCGGACACCAATACGCTAAAGAACTTGTAGACCCTCATTCGCGATCGACCGAGTGGGTGGCCAGACTGCCCGCCGTGGTCTCCGCACTGAACGCAGAGGTGACCAGATTGATAGGTAAGAAGCCCGTAGATGCTATCAAGTTTAAAAGGGTGACGAGCAAGCCCTCTGCCGTCTCGCGCGGGCGACCCGTTGGTTTAGAGGAGCAACGGCTTTCATCGGATGTTGACGTCCGGTACCTCTATCAACCGGGAGAGCTCGAAGGTGGCAGCCGCCGCGCGACTGATCCCGTGTGGTCTCTCAATGTATATCATCTAGATCGATCTATTACCAAACCCGATGAGCCTGTGCTCTACTATTTGAATGATGGGCCCTCTCGAGGGTTTGTTCACGAAGAACTTCTCGCGGTGCCTTCTGACACCCAGTTACCTCCGGATCGTCAGAGTCTTTAAAGAGGTTCCGTATGTATTACGTCCGATAGCACGCGTCTTTTATCGTAATATGCCGATAGTCCTAATTTTTGTTGACAGTACGTTTTCATAATGCCGTCTTTCATTTTAAATCCTCTATTTTGCGCTACATCTATAATGTGTTTTCCATCTTCTGTAGTTTCGCTTAGTACTCGTTTATATCTATCCCAATTTAAATCGTTAGTTCTCTTGGACATTCCTTTCGCGGAGTTTTTATTAATTGAATTAAATTTTTCTACGAAATAACACTTACTAGATAACGCTATCTCCGCTAAATTCCATTTTGAAAAGTCCTGGTTCTCTATTACTCCATTAGTAGTATAGAGGGATTCAAAATGATACCACCTAACGAGGGTATCATTTCTCCACCCTATATACTACTCCACCACCCCCCCAAAAATCAAAAATTGGTTAACGAGGAAATTGTCTCCCACTAAAAATTGGACGTGAAAAAAAAAAAAACATAATGTTTTTCAGACAGTAAATTTAAGTATAGAGGGATTCAAAATGATACCACCTAACGATGGTATCATTTATAACCCTCTATACTATTCCCACCACCCCCAAAAAATCAAAAAAATTAGTTAACGAGGAAATTGTCCCACGAAATATTCAAAATTGGTGTCATAAATACATCATGTTTTTTTCACGTCCAATTGACCAGATAAAACAATAGTCTTAAAAAGGATTTATTTTTGACACCAATTTATGAATTTATTCTAATAAGTTTTCTGATTTAAATGTGCCCACGAGTGATAGTTTATATTCCAACACCCCATTTTTCTCCTCCAATATAGATAATTTATTTCGCAGATCAGCAATTAATTCTACCAGCTCTAGTCTACCACGTTCACCTGTAGCCACCTGACAGTGTAGTTGCTTATGTCTACAAAGAGTTTGGGCACTAATGAATTTACAAGGGCATCTGGGGCATTGAAATTGCGGGGGACACAAGGAATTTTTCTACGTCTCGCTAGATGCCTTCGTAGATATTCTTTACGCGTAAAACGTCTTACAACAAGTCTCACACTCCATTATATATGTATATGTTTATGTTTATATTCAATTAGAAGTGAAAAAAACATAATGTTTTCAAGACCAATTGAACATATAAATTTTATGGTTATACAAAAGTATATTACAGAAAATATGATAACGTCAGAAACTAGAGCAGAAATAGAAAGTTTGAGAAGAGAAGCCGAATCTCTAGGGATTACTTATAGTACACGGTTGAGAGTTAGGGGGTTGACAAAGCTGATAAATGCCACAAAGAATGAGGCGTTTATGAAGCGGTTTACCCGCGCCTATAAAAGAGGGGCATTTAATGACATATCCAAAGCGGAGGAAGTTGGTAACAGAATTCAAAAAGAAAGTATTGCGGGGTTAAGGGCTAGTGTAATCAAACCTTCAAGCACAAATAATTTGTCCCAAATTAGACGCCAAAATAATAATAAGAAAAAATCTATCGTTAGCGCGATAGTGGAAAAAGAAAAAAAAAAAAAAAAAAAAGGTGAAGAAAATATATTGGGGGCTCACGATGAAACATTGGAAAAGGTAGAAAAAGGAATGGACGTGACGGGTAGTTACATTATCCTTTCGTAAAAACATTAACATTAACGAGTCTGAACGCATGTCCGATAAACTCGCTCCGTATCTAACAACCAATTTTTATTTGAGATATTCATATTCTTACAAGCTAGAACATATGGAGGAAATTAAAAATGGAAAACCTAAAACTATAATATTTCACAAAAATCTCGGTGGTAGCGAACCACTATCATCAATGAAAACCGTTAAAAAATGGCTGTCAGATAAGGAGCAAACACGAATAATGTCCGATAAAATAGACAGACCGAATACAAAGTGGAAGTTTGTAAGATGGGTAGAGGTTTTCGTAAAGCTAATACAGGGTAGTAGGGGAATAGATTTGGGACTACAATCCAAAGAAGCGGCAGGAGGAGAACTTCCAGAATGGCTGAAGAATAAAAAAGGTATGTATTCTTTAGATAAGTATAATGACGACCTTTGTCTGTTCAGGTGTCTAGCTATGCATATGACAGATAAAAGACCCGACAGATGTACAGAAAAGGCGAAAGAACTTAGTAAGCAATATTTTGGTAGTAATGTGGTTTCAACCAATTCCTTTTTCAGATCTGAAAAAGGTTGAAGAGTTTTTTAAAATCGGTATAGAAGTATATCAACCCACCGAATGTAATGTATGGTGGTTGAAAAAGGTACCAGCGCACTATAATGAAATAGGTAATAAACCAATGACAATAGGACTGTTTAATAATCACGCATTTCTGATAAAAAACCTTAAAAATACCTATCTAAAATTTACGCCTGCGATAATTGCAAACAGAAATTCACGACAGCGAGTAATATGAAGAGACACGGACCAACATGTATGAGAGGTGAGACAAAAGTAATATGTGATGGTAATTATTTAGAGCGCCCGCGTTCGTCGTTCGAGAAAGCGTTTTACCCAAAAGGTTCTAACAGTTATGGGGCGATCGATTGGATGTATTCTGTGGAAAAGCGGGAGGGAATTCACATTCACCACGAACAGTGCGACACGGAGGTGAAAGATGGATTTTAGGAGCTCCGGTAGATGGATACTGTCCGAAACCAATACCGTATATCAATATCACGGCTGTTACTGGCACGGGTGTGAGATTCATGCAAAGCATAGAAAAGAAGAACGCGCATCCACTATGAGAAGAGATACATTTATTAGAAAAAGCAAAGAATTCAACTAGTAGTTATGTGGGAATGTGAATTCCAAAGAACGGGTAAAGATATAAAGATCGGTTGCGACACTACTCTTTATCCATATCAGATAGTATACGATTTTGAGGCATATCTCCAGTCAGAAGTTGAAACACCGGTAATAGTTTAGAGTACGAAGCTGAGCACGTTCCGGTAAGTGTTAGTATAGGAGATAATTTCTCAGGAACAGTAACTCATATTTGTGATAAAGATCCTGCCAAAACTTATAGAAAAATTTGTAGAAGATTTGAAAGTCAGGGGAAAAGCTATAAGAGAAGAAGTGTGGTCAAGATATGGGTTTAATACAGAACATTTAAGTAAAAACCAAATCGCTAAGATCGAACAGTGGATAGAGCAAGTACCGGTTATGGGTTTTAACAGCAGTAAGTACGATATAAACCTAATAAAGAAATATTTAGTAGGTGAACTATCTGCAACAACAAAGAAAGTAATGGTCGGAAAACGTGCAAACGCAACAATATTTCTATTTACTCCAGAATTTAGATTTCTTGATGTAATACTTTATCTAGGACCTGGTGTAAGTTACGATAGTTGGATAAAAGCCTACGACTGCAAAGGACAGAAATCTTTCTTTCCTTATGAGTGGTTCGATTCTCCAGACAAACTGGATTACCCAGGACTACCCGATATAGAGAATTGGTATTCAAACTATCTGGGAAAATGTTAATAGATGAAACAGAATTAAGTAAATGTCGTAGAATTTTCGAAGAAAATAATATGAAAACTTTCAGAGATTGGTTGAAATATTATAACGATTTAGATGTAGCACCGTTCCTAGAAGCGGTGGAAAAAATGTGTGAATTTTATAAACACAGAGGTGTGGATATTTTCAAAGATGCGGTAACACTACCTGGAGTAGCTATACAATATTTATTGAGAGGAACCATTAAAGAACAAAAATCTTCAAAGACGATTATACCGGAGGATGCTCTATATGCACCAAAAGAAGAAACATACGAAATGATGAAGGACGCTCTAGTTGGTGGTCCATCAATAGTATTTACACGCTATGCAGAAGTCGGTGTTTCCAATATTAGATCAAATGAAAGTAACAAACCTTGCAAGGCTGTTTTGGGGTACGATGCAAACGCGTTATATTTATCTACGTTAAATAAAGAGATGCCGTGTGGGAGAGAAACTATAACACCATATAGATACCCCACATAACCCTAAATTTATTAAAAAGTTTTGTAAAAGAGTTTTATCTAGAGACTGGTTTGGGTTTGCGGAGGTGGATATAGAAGTTTCCACACAACTTAAAACATAAGTTTTCTGAAATGTCCCCAATATTTATAAACAGAGAAGTAGAGGTTGATGAAGTTCCCACACACATGTTAAAATATTTGGAAGATACTGGAAGAACTAGAGGAAATGGAAGAAAATTGGTGGGATCTATGACCGCCACTAAAGTATTGCTGTACGCGCCACTGTTGAAATGGTATTTAAAACACGGCCTAGAAATAACGGGAGTTCATCGTGTTATAGATTATATTAGTGGTAAACCCTTCGAATGGTTCGCAAAAGAAGTTACAGCCGCAAGACGAACAGGCGATGTAGAACCAAATAAGAAACCAGTAGCCGACATAATGAAATTATTAGGAAACTCGTGTTGTGGAAAAATGATAGAGGCAACGGAGAGACATTTAAATACGACATATACGCGAGACGAAACCTGTGTTGACAAAGCATTAAGATCCGCGTATTTTGATGATTTGGAAGAGATAGGATATGCGTACGAAATATCTTCAAGAAAACCCAGGTGTGCGCTAAAGAGACCATTCCATTGTGGAATAGCGGTTTATCAACTAGCTAAATTGAGAATGTTGGAATTTTACTACGAATTTCTAGATAAATACATAAAAAGAGAAGACTTTGAATTAATACAGATGGATACAGATAGTATGTATATAGGAGTTAGTGGAAAAACGATAGAGGAATTGATTAGACCTAACTTACTAGACGAGTTTGAAAAAGAAAAAAAATAAATGGTTGGCTTGGGATAAATGGAGCGAAAGAGAGCCCGGACTTTTCAAAATGGAATTTAGCGGGGATAGGGCGATAGCGTTATCTAGTAAGTGTTATTTTGTAGAAAAAATTAATTTCACTAAAGATAATTTGGAACAAATTAAAATTAATAAAAACTCTGCGAAAGGAATGTCCAAGAGAACTAACAATTTAAATTGGGATAGATATAAACGAGTACTAAGTGAAACTACAGAAGATGGAAAACACATTATAGATGTAGCACAAAATAGAGGATTTAAAATGAAAGACGGCGTTATGAAAACGTACTGTCAACAAAAATTAGGACTCTCGGCATACTACGATAAAAGACGCGTGTTACCAGACGGAATACATACAGAACCTCTATTGATTTAAGTAATCGGGGGTAGCTGGGTGTCAGAAGACACTATAAGAAGTTCTTCGCGAACAAACCCTCGAGATGGCCCATCATCCAAATAGTAGAGCACGGGCTCATCGGGTTTGGTAATAGATCGATCTAGATGATATACATTGAGAGACCACACTGGATCAGTCGCGCGGCGGCTGCCACCTTCGAGCTCTCCCGGTTGATAGAGGTACCGGACGTCAATATCTGATGGAAGCCGCTGCTCCTCTAAACCAACGGGTCGCCCGCGCGAGACGGCAGAGGGCTTGCTCGTCACCCTTTTAAACTTGATAGCATCTACAGGCTTCTTACCTATCAATCTGGTCACCTCTCCGTTCAGTGCGGAGACCACGGCGGGCAGTCTGGCCACCCACTCGGTCGACCGTGAATGGGGGTCTACAAGTTCTTTGGCGTATTGGTGTCCGAACAGTCTCTCAGCCAGGGTTCGATTGAAGCGTTCCACGATCCCCTGGTCCCGGTGGATGTTGACGCGGCCGCGTCTGATAGAAACTTTATGCTTAGACAATAGATGAGAGACCGCGCCCATGAACTCGCGGCCGGGATCGACCTGGAGAAGATTCGGCCATTTGAGAGGACTCCTCTTATATATTCGGGAAAGAGCCTCGGCCACTTCCTTAGACTCTTTAGTGGCCAACGGCTCAGCCCCCTTGTAACGACTCGCTACGTCAACGATTGTCAGTGCGTACTTGTACGTTTTGCGACCGACGCGATCGTGAGGGAGAAACAGGAGATCCGCTTGGTGAACTTGGTTCGGCACCGGCACGTCGAATTTCGGCCGCGGAATATTGTGAGGCGCGGGTAAATAGATCTGCCAGATGGCCTGCTTCTTGAGCCATTCCTTGACAGCGTTTTCTGAAACCTTGGTCGCCGCCGCGAGGTTCTTGATGGCCGCGAGTCCCTTCCAGTAGCCGCGTGGACTATAGTATGTATTCGACAGCTTGCGCGTTAGTTTGGTATCAAGTTTGCGCGTGTTCATCGTATGCGAAGTATTCTAATATATCGGACAATCTCCAACATGCCCTCGCCAGTTCGTCCGGTAACTGCGTCGTTAATAATAAACCTTTGTTGGAAGTACAATTGCGATTGTCGCTGCAGCCCCAATCGCGTTTGGGTTGGAACAGGAGAGGGAAATCTAATTCATCCAATCTCCCAGGATTGGTGGAGGAATCTAACATCCGCTTTGCGAAAAGGGTGGCCGCTTTTTCGTCCTCGCGACAATCTCGGGCCAGACGAATCATACTCTTTGCACCAGGTAAACGATGTTTTTTGGGCAGTGTAGCCTACATCGATCATAGCGTCATAAAGTTCGTCAACTAACATCGTTCTATATATATATATGTTTTAATTAATTAATTTAAAATCTCGATTGAATATAATAGCCGGTGAGACCCACCACACCCATTCCCACGATGATGAACGCGATCTCGCGGTCCTTTTGGGGCTCTGACGGTACATAGAAATCTGAAAGTTGGGGCTCGGGATCCATTGGATCGAGAATTTTGTGCGGATATGCCAGCGCGTACTCGCGGTTGGCTTCTTCAACGTTCTGAAAAGTTTGCGCGCGTGATTTTCGCGGCGAAGCTCTTCATTGACCCAGTCCAGATGGGCGGTTCGTTTTTCGACCATGCTTCCTTTGCGCTATTGAGTTGTTCTACAGCTAAATCATGACGCTTACGCTCCTCATCCACGTTCGAGCTTTTCATTTTAGAGAATATAAAGTTGCTACCGCTGAACGCCAATGCGTTTACAAGCGCACCACCTATATTACTGCGATTGAAGCCATTTATTTCCATATATTAACTGGTAGAATTCCAGCTTTAACTAGATAATCTCGGGTCCAAACTGCGGCCGCTACATCTAAGGTCGCGAGCCCTACGTCTCTCACAGTAAAGTCCAATTTGGGAGCGGTTCCTCCTAGGGCCATCTTTGATAGTCGAGCATACCCGATACTGAAACCCGATATCACCACGGCGTGATAAAGCGCATTCACTAACATTTTACCATCTTGTTCAGCCATTGTTATAATTATTGCATATAAAATGGGTCGCGATCAATGTTTAAATGGGGCGCATCCAAATTCAACATTGTTGATGATTGGTGTTTAGTAACTTTCTTCTGAACACTGGCTGGTTGTTTTTTCTGGTATTTCCACACGCACAGGGCACCAACAACTGCCAGACCACCACCAACAACCCAACTCCAATTCACGAATTTGGGTTCAATCGGATTCGCCCAACTCCAACGGTAGTTGGTATTGGGTGACAAATTCTTTGAATTTGAGTGTGCTTCCAATTCGTGAATTGGGGGTGTTGTTGTACTCAACTCTGTATTCAGATGTTTTGCTGTCTCCGTCCCCAATCTCGATTGGAGTTTAGCCTCTCGAAGCTCGGCGAGTATTTTATCTTGTTTAACTTTTCGGGTGGCAGCCGCCGCCCGCCCAGCTGCCTGTCTTTTGGGATTTTTTATATGCGGTATGTCATCCAGTGGCGGAGTAACACTCTGGTTCGATTGTGTTGGAGCAATCTGGTTCAACTCCGTCACTCTCGTGTGTGTCTTGTGTCATCATTTTCAAATATGTATTAATATTAGAGCTATAGTTCGTGGGCATATATGTCCAAATTGACAGTGTTTACCCTGGTCAACGCGGTTGTTAGTGGAGCTAAGTACATTCCAAACTTGTGATAAATTGAGCAGCATGCCGTTCGAGAGTGTGTCCTATAAAAGGGTCAGTCTCTAGATCGTGAATCAACCCTTCGGTGTTTGGTATAGGGAGAAGTCTACTAACGGCGGTAGCGTACAAATAAGAATGCCGCCGATCCAAGAGTTTTTGTCATCTCTGCTCCCATTTGGATTCGTATCGACGCGCATACATTTTATCGATCTCCGCATCTGACATCTTATCCACCTGAAAAACTGAGAGACGCCTACCGAGATAATGCTCCGATTGTCCCCCAGCAACCAGCGCAGCTAGCCGCTCTCGTCGCGCCGCATTTTCATTTTCATTCGGAGTCGTTGCACTCAACCCAGATCCCGATTGCTCTGTCGGATCATTATTGTTGGCAGTCGGAGTTGAGGTTTCTTCTATTAGCTGATCGAGAAGTTCGTCGCAGTTCATTTTTCTTAAAATTAATTTAACTATTCTAACAAGTCTCATCACTTTAACATATTTATTTAATTTTTTCAAAAATAATAAATGCGCACCACCCGATACTTATGATCACCATTATGCTCGCAACAAAGCTCGCAGCGGAGCACCAAATTGTTAACATTGTTAACCATTGTTCAGTATTTGTTCAGCATTATTCAGCATTTGTTCAGCATTTGTTCAGCATTTGCTAAGCATTGTTCAGCAATTGCTAAGCATTGTTCAGTATTTGTTCAGCAATTGCTAAGCATTGCAATAGCTTATTACTTTGCAATTTTCCTAATTTTTTCAAAATCGTTAGATTTAGTTGATAACTTTATAAGCAGTTGGTTGATCAGTCTTTAGCAGAAGCTTGGCGTGCTTAGTTTTCGAAAGTATCTGTCGAACCTCCAGGCGCTCCTCGCGCGTTGGGATAACGTCATTCTCTCGAAGACAGTCATCGAATGAGTCTCGGTCCTTGCAGTGAAAGAGGGCGACCCATTTCGTTTGCTCGCGCAGATCCTTGAGGACGGCGTTGTATTTTTGAGTGGATATCCATACGCTTTGCCTCGCATGGCGGCCAGAAAATGCGAGCTCGGAGAGCATGTTCCTCCTTCTTTTGGTCATCGCCGCCTTGGCTGAGCAATCGTCAATCACGTATAGGGTGGGCTCGCCCTGAAATATTTGGTATAAAACCACGCAACCAATCGTGAAGCCTATCACCGGGGTCAATAACGTATACCTCAGGGTCGGTCCATATCCACGGGCACCGCTGATAAGTATCGTTGTGCCGCACAGTGGGACATAGGATCACAATGTGACGAAAGGCATCGCGGTAGGATCCCTCGAGTAAGTTGAGGATGAAAACCGTTTTTCCACATCCTGTCTGCCCACATATTATGGCGGAGTGAGCATCTCCAATCGTGAATTGGTATTGATTGCTAGATTTCTTAATTTTTTCAAAATTATGTATTAATAAATCGTTAGATGATTTTTTTATTAATAAATCGTTAGATGATTTTTTTATTAAATCAGTAGATCGCTGATACGTATCGACCATCTTCGATGTTGAGTTGTGCGTCTGTAATTATATAATAAGTACACGTTCAATGGCCCGGCTCCGTCCGCCTCTTTGGTTATCTGGATCGTCACACCCTCACTAGCGTTCTCAACTTGGCGTCCGCTACCGTGTATTTGGTCATCGTCGCTGGCTCGCATGTCTAGCCATAACGCGTATTTGGTATTCAGGAACTCCGCGAGGGAGACGGCCGAGAGATGCAGGTCTTTAGCAACTGCTGCAACCTCCGGAGAGCGCTTAGATCCGGCAGCAAACTGCTTTCTTACTTCATCCCACTGCTGGTGCGCGCGAAGACCCGCGCTGTAGAGTTGATTGGGGACTCCCTCGATCGTCACCTCTACCTTCGTGATTTTGGGGTTATAGAATCTGTCGGTTTTTCTAGCACCGAACGCGAACCGAGCATCCTCGAACAACATCAGTATACCTTTCATCGAGCGGGCGGGTACGTTGACGTTAATATTCCACAATGTGTCGCTTTTGTTTTTCGGCATCTTGCGATGGCGAAGAACTCGGTCGTAAAGTATGGCAACGCGCCCGGCGTACTGGGTTCTGATCAATCGCGCTAGTTCGGGCATCGTGACCATGTCGTACTCCAGCGAAACATTATCGATCGTATACGTCGATAACTGGTCGGTGGCTATGAGAACTCGGCCGTAGTCGTTGAACGTTAGTTCGTATTCGAGGCGGTCAGCCAAAGCGCTCTGATAGTAGGGCATGTGACTCTCCAGCAACTCAAAGTCGAGCGGAATGTAGAAGCGGTTGCCGTAAGCGCCCGCGACCGCGTTGTCACTCGCGTTGTTATCTGCCTTGTTAGCAGCCCCGATTCTAAGTTTGGTTACGTTCTTATTTTTGCTGGTGTCAATACCTTGATAGACAGCGTTTTCAAGCTCGTGTGACGTCTTCCACAGGTCCTGATAGCAATGGTAGACGTCGCTGTCATCGATCGACATCACCTCATTACCAGAAATCTTTATCATAGTCTTCTTGACTATGGCGCGACCCAAGTTCTGAACGACGGTTCGGTCCGCGTTCCGTCGACGTTAGCGAAATAGTGAAAGCGAGGCGAACAGTACCCGGAACAATGACGTCGTTAGCTCCGAGGTTGGGGAAGCGGACTAAGAGCTGCTGGTTCTGGTCGATCGTCGATGGGTTGTTCGTAATAACGACACTCTGTCTCACGCCTTTTGCCCCGAGGGGCTCACGCAGTCTGCGGTATGGATTGAGTTTGCGACCGTATTGACTCGAAGACATAATTAATTTTTTCAAAATTATTGAAACTATTTAAACCTGTATGGTTTTGTCTTTAATAGATAATTAATTTTAAGAAAATTATATAGATGGCTGATTACGATATTAACATGGATAAAATAGGCAGAGACGATTTCGTCGATGATTATGATGATGATAACGAAACGCCCTTCATAGAGACTCCAGTTCCAATCCAATCGCAATTGGGGGAAATAGGTGGCGCTACCAGCAGCGTTGGTCAAAGTCAGGAATTACTTGAGGGAGCTGTAAACGACTACTACAACAATTTGTCAGAAATCGGTCTGTCCCGTCTGTCGGTCGCGACTACTCCAAGTTCGCAATTGGATATGCATGGTAGGTTGCGACTAAAATCATCAAATCTCCCAATAATCAACACGAATACCGGTAAACCCCTAATCGCTAAACACCATTGCCGGAAACCTGGGGCGGTGGCGAAATCATAAAGAACGAACTAGGATTTCCAGATTGGACGCGTGGTAAAACAATTGTGCCGGCCCGCGCTGTAGAGGCCCTACAGTCTACCGACGAAACTATAGCGAAGACGGCCACCGCGATAGAAACGGTTGGTCTCAGCGAGGTCCCTAAAATAGCCACCGACGTTATTAACACGATGGAGACCACGTTCAGTCGGTGCAATCACAATTGGGAAAAATACTCAACGATGACCCACCGTTACCTCTTCGAGAACTCCGTGGACTCGATAAGGCTCTACAAACGGTCCGGGGCGAACTGGTCCTTAACCTCTCCAAACTCACGGCGCTGGATGAACATATCGCGCTAGAAGAAAGAAAACTGGAGGAAGCCGGTGACGATAGAGAATCTACCGAGCGGATCAACAAACTCCTGCGGTCTTTGCGGGATGAAAGAGAAGCTCGCTTGGAGGCCGCCTCGGCTAACCGTGAGGCTCTCCGCACACAAATAAGTCGGATCCGCGAATCAATCTCGAGGGTCCTGCACGAGGAGACGACACTCGGTGAGCGTCTTCGCACTCTGTTCAGAGAGCAGGGCGTCACGATAGCAAGCATCCTCGTTGCTATCGGCATGACTATATCGACCATAGTTCTAGCTTTCACTGCTGGTGCGGCGCCACCACCCGCTCCAGCACCAGCACCAGCACCAGCACCCGCTCCATCCGGTGGAGCCAAGGAGTGGGTAAAAAAACAACTAAAAGCCCTCGCCAGTCTTCTAGCTAAATTAGCTGGAAAGGCGGCTGCCGCACTACCTGGACTGATCGGAAGTATCGTTTCATTACTTGCTATCTATATTATCAAAAACGGCCGGATGGCTAGCCAAAAATACCTGGGCTTTAATCGTGGCAATCGCTGGTCTCCTATTATTCTCTGTCAGAGAGTTCCTACACCAAAGCGTAAATAATCCGATCGCCACGAGGGCGATGACGAGACCCAATTTCTCCTCCTCGTGTGTTGTGCTTCCAATTTCATCCAATCTACGATTGATTGGTGTTTCTCCAATCGCGATTGGTCTGTTGATGGATTTCGATGGTTCATCCAATTTACGAATTGGGGGTACTGGTTCGATTTACGAATTGGGGGAGGTGTATCCATTTTGTGTTTTATGAAATCGGTTCCACTGTTGGGGGTGCGCTTGATGATATCCGTATTCACGTTCCCGTTGCGGCCAATTTTTTTGTTTTTGATTGACGGTGGCGATTACGATCTGATTATTGTAACCGTCAACCGGGTCGTCTGTAGTATCATATTGCTCGGCGCATATAAAGACCTATTCCAAATACATAGTCTACTGGGGTGCTGGCAGTCTGCAAAACGTCTTGATAATTCTGGATTGCCTTCTCAGGTCCACCCTAGCTGAGATGGCGTCCTCTACAAGTGCCAAAAATTGTTTTTGTGCATCAAACGCTGTTCCCATGCCCAGTATAGAACTGCGAGTTTGTTTTTATTGTGCACCTAGTATAGCCCACACATATGTACGAATGGAGTCGTTGAGGCGAGTAACCCCGGCCTGCGTGAACCCTAGACCCGTATCTAACATAAATGTACCCCACGCGTTCTGAACCTCAGCAGCCTGCTGTATGTAATCGACGTGAGCCAGTTTCGGAGGTAACATTTTTACAAGAAAACACGCCACAGTGTCGACCTCCAGACTTCCGTCCCGAAAGTCATAGTCGCGGGGTCAAAATTCCCGGCGTTCCGATGACGATGTGGTCACCGGAGTGATCGTGTCTAAAATCAGTCTGTGTCCAATTCCGGACTGGCCGTGAATGAGAACGTCCCCGAGGGCCGGTGCTGGTAGGAAATGCTTTCTGTCTCCAGTCCGCGTCTTTTGAAACGTAAAATTCGTTACACAGTCTTTCAAAGGCCATACGGTTTATATGTGTTGGAAATGGGATCCCAGGCGTCGTCTTGAGGTAGTGAAATACCTAGTTCTTTGAGAATCCTCCTAATAGTATATACACGTGAAAGTTGTAGACACTTCGGAGCATGACATTCTTGGATTGTCAGATGGTCTTTATATGAAACTCCACACCCGGCTGTTGCGCACCATACAGCGAAATTTATTTGGTTCTGCCAAAACTGCATCGGTGTTGCTTTCCAGCCGTTTACCACCTCCATCGTAGTAATCTTGGGCAACCTATATTGTTCAAAGAGTGTTAGGGAAGTTGGTGGCAAAGCCACTGTCCGGTCTAACCGTTACGGTTGGGTGTACAAGGCGGTTAACAACGTCTTTTTGTGTATTTACCTCCGACCGCGTACTTTACATTAGAGTTAAAGCTAAATGCTTTGGTATCCATTGAAAGATATTATTATTGTTTGCTACTATAACTAATGTTCAAAAAGGGAGTTGTGAACTTCAAAAATTAATAGCAACTGCTGCGGGAAAACGCCGGGTAGGCCTTAGATCAATCACGTTCACGGTCGGGTGGAAAAACCTCAAAAACTACGTCGAGATATCAGACCCTTAGATCCTTTAGATCTAGAGGACGCTGATAGTATCATGCAGAAGTAGAGAGACGCATTCGGGAATCAGTGTCTCATTACTTCCCGGCCTTTGGGGTGTCAGAGATGTCCAAGCTTTAATCGCAAGGAATATGCCTGATAATGTCACTCTCACAGTCTCAAAAGCCACGGGGATTGCGACATTGGACGTTGATAAAAAATTAAGATCTCCGGGGGTTGGCCTCAATGTTAGGATTTAAATTTGCACCCCCTTACGACGAGAATGAAGGGCTTAGTACCCCGTTGATGTTTGTCTTCCCCGTGGGAGTGCACCACGGCGATACCCCAGTAAACTTCGCCGTCACGAAAACTCTCAGGGTGCACCTGGATCGGGTGAACACATCGTACAACACGATAGACGGATCCCCCAGCACATTACTGAAAACTGTGCCCGCCAGCGATTGTTTCTATGGCGAGACTGTAACGTTAGACTTCCCACACCCAGAGATGAAAGTTTTGGAATCGGGACACATCCACGAGTTGAAGATTTATATTCTTGATGATAAAGGGCGAGAGTTGAAGAACGATTACCCGATTTCGGTCGTCCTAGAAATTTCAAATTAAGAAAATTAGAATTAAACGCATGTTCGTAATATATATTATCAACATTATGAGTATATACGGACCAGGTAGTTCTTCCGATTGGGTGACAAATTCAAATAATTTGGAACCTGCAGAAGGGGGATTCATCCCGACAGAGGGTGACTTTTTAACTACCCAAAAAACAAAGGCCTTGATTAATAGAACTATATCGAGGGCCACGGACGAGATTCACAAGAGTCTACTATCACAACTTAGAGAATATGCCCTGGCTGTGAATACACAAAGTCGTGAAGAAACGCATACGGAACTAAACGAACTAGTAAAAAAATAACCAAATTTAGAAAAGAGGCCCGGTTGGGGATTGATAAAGCCCGAGAAGACCGCCAGGTTGACATTACGGCGGTTTATGATGCGTTGCGCTTAGAAGACTCTCTCAGCAAAGAAGCTACACTTGCTGAATTAGACGGTAAAATAATCGATTTTCGAAATGAGGCCACGTCGGGTATTGAGAAAGCACGAGAAGACCACCAGGCGGACCTTATGAATGCTTATGAGGTGTTGCGCTCAGAGGACTCTCTCATCAGAGAAGCGACACTTACTGAACTAGATAAAAAAATAAACAAATTTCGAAAAGAGACCCGGTCGGGTATTGATAAAGTCCGAGAAGACCACCAGTCTAACCTTGCAGAGGCCATTGCGGAGGCTTATGATGCGTTGCGCTTAGAGAACTCTCACAGTAAAGAATCGACACTTACCGAACTAGATGAAAAAATAGCCGAATTTATAAAAGAGACCAGGTCGGGGGTTGAGGGGGTCCGAGAAGATCACAAAGAGGCCATTGCGGAGGCTTATGGGGCGTTACGCTCAGAGGACTCTCTCAACAGAGAAGCGGCACTTACTGACCTATATGAAAAAATAACCGAATTTAAAAAAAGAGACCCGGTTTGATCTTGATGGAGTCCGAACGGGTATTGATAAAGCCCTAGAGACCACCAGGCGGATATTAAGGAGGCTTATAGGGTGTTGCTCTTAGAGGACTCTATCAACAGAGAAGCGACACTTACTAAACTAGATGAAAAAATAACCGAATTTCAAAAAGAGACCCGGTCGGGTATTGATAAAGCCTTAGAAGACCACCAGACAACCATTACGGAGGCTTATGATGCGTTGCGCTCAGAGGACTCTCAATCAACAGAGAAGCGACACTTACTGAACTAGATAAAAAATAACCGATAAACTGAAACATGATCGTATAGCCGCGACCAAAGCTCTTGAGGAGGCCTCTTATGAGATTCGTACTGAGGCATATAACGCAAACAATGCGCTTGCCGGAATAGTGAAAACAATGAAAACACCAAAACGTGTCATAACAGTTTGGGCTGAGAAGCGGGGCCCATTGGTTGTGGGGCACTATGAATATTCGTTCGGTGCCAAAGCGAGTAATAAATATGGGGGATACACTATGACAGCTGCAGGTGAAGTTATCCAAATGGCGGTCTGCTCGGTTAATGCTAGTGGTAAACCTGGGGGCGCGGTCGCGATAAATATTGTAGTAGATGGGGAAGAACGGGGGGTTGGAGTCACTAAAATCTCTGGAGATAGTTCGACGGTGGTTTCGTTCTCCGGTGATGATCGAATTAGACTTTCCCAAGGTAGTGTTATTAACTTTGTTACGAAAATCGGTGACTCAGAGAGTTCTTCCACTATTGTCTCATTGTTAATTGAATTATTGTTGTAAATACTAATATATTGAAATAAATTTAACTATGAACGAATCACCGCTTCCAATTGTCAATACCGATCCACCAACACTGTATCCAACTCTCAATACCACTCCACCAACACTGTATTCAACTCTCAATACCACTCCACCAACACTGTATTCAATTAACGAAAAAAGTTCAGATTTTAGGTTGAATAATATCGTCGCTATGCAGGATATTTTAGTTAGAGAATGTGCAAATAGAAAAAGACACTCAATAAATATAGGCGCGCGGCAAACATAGCTGAAGCATCTAGTACGGTTCTGGCAAGTGTTTCTGTGTTGTGTGGGGCGGGGACTGCTGCAACGCTATCTACAATTGTAATGATTCCACTTGCAGGGGTTTTGAGTGGAATTACCGTTTTATCTGGAACACTTTGTATGGTAATTAGGGCGGCGGGTGGAAAACTCGAGAAAAAAAAGTAGAAAACATGATAGAATATCCGTTCTCGCTAGGTCTAAGAAAAAATAGCATCGACGTTATGGTGTCCAAAGCGTTGGCCGATAAGAAAATATCAAATTTAGAGTTTGAATCCGTGGTGGAAGAAATGGGGAGATATGAAGAATTAAAAAATGATATAAGGATCAAGGCGCGCGCCACCATGCCAAAAATTATGTGTACTGATTGGGATAAATTTAGGGTAAAACTTGGAAATAAAGTCGGAGGAAATGTTACAGCACCATTGTGATATTTTAAAAAATAATTAATTTTCTAATTTTCTTAATTTTCTTAATTAATTCTTTAGAATTATCAAAATTATTAATTATTTACACTGAAAATTATAAATTCAGTCGAGGATTACACTATACACACCGTCTGTGTAATTGATACACTCGGCTCTGTTTACCTTGCTATTAATTTACGCATGGTTCATAACCCGTGTAATTGAAACATTGTCGTAATTGATAATTGTACAACACTAGGTAATGTTTATCATAACAGCCTACATGGTCGTGTGGGTTAAGGAGATAATCTATAGAGACGAGGGTCGTGGGTTCGCGCCGTGGTTGGAGCTAAACATTTTTTATTTTTTATTTCTATCCCTACAAATGTGGTTTTAAAAAATAATTAATTATTAATAATTTTGATAATTCTAAAGAATTAATTAAGAAAATTATTAATAATTAAAAAAAAACAACAAAAAAAAACAAATGTTTAACCGAGGCTCGAACCCGCGCCAGCAAAACCCTTCTGGGCCCACCCGGCTAGCCATCTTTTTTTGTTCTTTCTCTTTCTCTTTCTCTTTATCATCTCATGGCTAGCCGGTGTAATAGCTACCGTACAGTACACCCCCATCTATCAGCTGATCTAGGAATCAGTGTCGAAATTCTAGGCAACCTTGGAAGTGTCTGCACGGAAGCAAGTGCCTGCACGGAAGCACTGAGCGCTCATTTTATCCAGGGGCGTCCCCAGACAAATTATTGTTGTTAATTTTACATATATTAAGCTAAAACCGTGTTGTGCAATACCAAATATTTACTCGTTTATTTTTATTTGTTTTATATATAACAAGTTCATTTTTTATTTAATAATATAGGTTATAACGTTCTAAATTATTAAAAAGTAAAATTAGAAAAATAAAAAACATGACAACCAATAAGAATGTAAGAAATACTTCCGGAATATCGATAGCGGGTTGTGTAAATACACCCACGTGTGTGTAGTATATATTACAGTAGTATAGAGGGATTCAAAATGATACCACTATTACAGTGTGTTTATGTTTCATCCTGGAAGACGTAATCGTGTAATCTCTCTATAAAATGGACACCTAATTTACATGTTCATAACACTGTAATTGGAACATTGTCGTCTGCTTATATAAAATTAGTTCTGTTCAATAATTTTCAATTTCTTCTAATAATTTTCCAATTTCTTCGTTAAAAGCGATATTGTAGAAAACGCATATCCGTAAACGAATCTTTGATTTTTAAACTGTTTTATAAAATTAGTTTGATAATGTTTCGGTAGTGTTTCTCCGATCCTATTTAGTCGCTTCATTATATAAATTTGATACTTATACCGGCGACATAATTGCCGGTTTAATATTGTAAATGCAACGTTTTTATCGCAGCGTAATAAATTACGCTGATATTTCATGTATTCGATATCACATAGTATTGTCATTTTACCGTGTTTTAATACTGTAGAAACAACAGCGTAAAATCCTTCATCCAAATCATTATAAACGTCCAATTCGTTGTGTATTTTATTATCCATTTTGTTATAATATTTTATTATAACCTATTAAATTTATATGTTCAATTGGACGTGAAAAAAACATGATGTATTTATGACACCAATTTTGAATATTTCGTGGGACAATTTCCTCGTTAACTAATATTTTTTGATTTTTTGGGGTGGTGGGAATAGTATAGAGGGTTATAAATGATACCATCGTTAGGTGGTATCATTTTGAATCCCTCTATACTTAAATTTACTGTCTGAAAAACATTATGTTTTTTTTTTTTCACGTCCAATTTTTAGTGGGAGACAATTTCCTCGTTAACCAATTTTTGATTTTTCGGGGGGTGGTGGAGTAGTATATAGGGTGGAGAAATGATACCCTCGTTAGGTGGTATCATTTTGAATCCCTCTATACTACTCCATTTATCCCAAGCCAACCATTTCTTTTTTTCTTTTTCAAACTCGTGTAGTAAGTTAGGTCTAATCAATTCCTCTATCGTTTTTCCACTAACTCCTATATACATACTATCCATGTCCATCTGTATTAATTCGAAGTCTTCTCTTTTTACGTATTTGTCTAGAAATTCGTAGTAAAATTCCAACATTCTCAATTTAGCTAGTTGATAAACCGCTATTCCGCAGTGGAATGGTCTCTTTACTGAGCACCGGGGTTTTCTTGAAGATATTTCGTACGCATCTCCTATCTCTTCCAAATCATCAACATACGCGGATCTTAATGCTTTGTCAACACATGTTTCGTCTCGCGTATATGTCGTATTTAAATGTCTCTCCGTTGCCTCTATCATTTTTCCGCAACACGAGTTTCCTAATAATTTCATTATGTCGGCCAACGGTTTCTTATTCGGTTCTACATCCCCCGTTCGTCTTGCGGCTGTAACTTCTTTAGCGAACGATTCGAAGGGTTTACCACTAATATAATCTATAACACGATGAACTCCCGTTATTTCTAGGCCGTGTTTTAAATACCATTTCAACAGTGGCGCGTACAGCAATATTTTAGTGGCCGACATAGATCCCACCAATTTTCTTCCGTTTCCTCTAGTTCGGCCAGTATCTTTTAAATATTTTAACATGTGCGCGGGAACTTCATCAACCTCTACTTCTCTGTTTATAAAAAGTGGAGACATTTCGGAAAACTTATCTTTTAGTTGTGTGGAACTTCTATATCCACCTCCGCAAACCCAAACCAGTCTCCGGATAAAACTCTTTTACTAAACTTTTTAATAAGTTTAGGATTATGTGGGTTATTTATATGATGTATAGTTTCTTTCCCACATGGCATCTCTTTATTTAACGTAGATAAATATAACGCGTTTGCGTCGTACCCCAAAAACAGCCTCGCAAGGTTTGGAACCCACTCTAATATTTGAAACACCGGCTTCCGCATATCGTGTAAATACTATCGATGGACCACCAACTAGAGCGTCTTTCATCATTTTGTATGTTTCTTCTTTCGGCGCGCATAGAGCATCCTCCGGTATAATCGTCTTTGAAGATTTTTGTTCTTTAATAGTTCCTCTCAATAAATATTGTATAGCTACTCCGGGTAGTGTTACCGCGTCTTTGAAAATATCTACACCCCTGTGTTTATAAAATTCACACATTTTTCCCACAGCTTCTAGGAACGGTGCTACATCTAAATCGTTATAATATTTCAACCAATCTCTAAAAGTTTTCATATTCTACGACATTTGCTTAATTATGTTTCGTCTAGTAACATTTTCCCAGATAGTTTGGAATACCAATTCTCTATATCCGGTAGTGCCGGGTAATCCAGCTTGTCTGTAGAATCGAACCACTCGTAAGGAAAGAAAGATTTATGTCCTTTGCAGTCGTAGGCTTTTATCCAACTATCGTAACTTACACCGGGTCCTAGGTAAAGTATTACATCAAGAAATCTAAACTCCGGAGTAAATAGAAATATTGTTGCGTTCGCCCTTTTTCCAACCATTACTTTCTTCGTTGTTGATGACAGTTCGCCTACTAAATATTTCTTTATTAAGTTTATATCGTACTTACTGCTGTTAAAACCTATAACCGGTACTTGCTCTATCCACTGTTCGATCTGGGCGATTTGTTTTTCGCGTAAATATTCCGTATTAAATTCGTATCTTGACCATACTTCTTCTCTTATAGCTTTTCCCCTGACTTTCAAATCTTCTACGAATTTTTCTATAAGTTTTGCGGGATCTTTATCACAAATATGAGTTACTGTTCCTGAGAAAAAAATTATCTCCTATGCTAACGCTTACCGGAACGTGCTCAGCTTCGTACTCTAAACTATTACCGGTAGTTTCAACTTCTGGCTGGAGATACGCCTCAAAATCGTATACTATCTGATATCGAGTAGTGTCGCAACCGATCTTTATATCTTTACCCGTTCTTCGAAAATCGCATTCCCACATAACTACTAGGTTGAATTCTTTGCTTCTAATAAATTTATCTCTTCTCATTGTGGATGCGCGTTCTTCTTTTTTATGCTTTGCATGAATCTCACACCCGTGCCAGTAACAGCCGTGATATTGATATACGGTATTGGTTTCTGGACAGTATCCATCAACTGGAGCTCCTAATATCCATCTTTCACCCCCGTGTCCGCATTGTTCGTGGTAAATGTGAATTCCCTCCCGCTTTTCCACAGAGTACATCCAATCGATCGCGCCATAACTGTTAGAACCTTTTGGGTAGAACGCTTTCTCGAACGACGAACGCGGGCGCTCTAAATAATTACCATCGCATATTACTTTTGTCTCACCTCTGATACATTTTGGTCCGTGTCTCTTCATATTACTCGATTTCGTGAATTTCTGTTTGCAATTATCGCAGGCGTAAATTTTAGATAGGTTTTTAAGGTTTTTTATCAGAAATTCGTTATTATTAAACAATCCTCATTGGTTTATTACCTAGTGCATCATAGTGCGCTGGTACCTTTTCAACCACCAAACACCACCTTGTGTCGGTGATATACTTCTATACCGATTTTAAAAAAACTCTTCAAACCTTTTTCAGATCTGAAAAAGGAATTGGTGAAACCTCATTACTACCGGTATATTGTTTACTAAGTTCTTTCGCCTTGTCCGTGCATCTGTCGGGTCTGATCTTTTTATCAAGGTGCATAGCTAGACACCTGAACAGACAAAGATCGTTCATTATACTTATCTAAAGAATACATACCTTTTCTATTCCTCAACCATTCTGGAAGTTCTTCCTCCCGCTACTTCTTTGGATTGTAATCCCAAATCTATTACCCTGCTGCCTGTATTAACTTTACAAAAACCTCTACCCATCTTACAAACTTCCACTTTGTATTTGGTCTGTCTATTTTATCTGACATTATTCGTGTTTGCTCCTTATCTGACAACCATTTTTTAACGGTTTTCATCGATGATAGTGGTTCGCTACCACCGAGATTTTTGTGAAATATTATAGTTTTAGGTTTTCCATTTTTAGTTTCCTCCATATGTTCTAGCTTGTAAGAATATGAATATCTCAAATAAAAATTTGTTGTTAGATACGGAGCGATTTTATCGGATATGCGTTCAGACTCGTTGATGTCAATGTTTTTACGAAAGGATAATGTAACTACCCGTCTTCCCCTTTTCTTTTCTACCTTTTCCAACGTTTCATCGTGAGCCCCCAATATTTCTTCACCTTTTTCCACTATCGCGCGAACGATATATTTTTTCTTATTATTTAGACCACCTGTGCGTTTAATTTGGGACGTGCTTGAAGGTTTGATTACACTGGCCCTTAACCCCGCAATACTTTCTTTTTGAATTCTGTTACCAACTTCTTCCGCTAGTGAGAGGTCTTTAAAGGCTCCTCGTTTGTGGCGCGGGTAAACCGCTTCATAAAAGCCTCATTCTTTGTGGAGTTTATAAGATTTGTCAACCCCTTAGCTCCCAACCGTTTACTACAAGTAATCCCTAGAGATTCGGCTTCTCTTCTCAAACTTTCTATTTCTTACGTTATCATATTTTCTGTATATAACCTATGAGATTTATCTGTTCAATTGGATGAACATGATGTTTTTTTTCTCGTCCAATTGAATATAAAAAAATACATATATATACATAATGGAGTGTGCGACTTGTTGTAAGACTTTTGCGTGTAAAGACTATCTACGAAGGCATCTATCGAGACGTAGAACATTTCCTTGTGTCGCCCCACAATTTCAATGCCCCAGATGCCCTTGTAAATTTGTTAGTGCCCAAACTCTTTGTAGACATAAGCAACTACGCTGCCCTGTGGCTAAAGGTGAACGCGGTAGACTAGAGCTGGTATAATTAGTTGCTGATCTACGGAATAAATTAGCTATAGTGGAGGAGGAAAATGCCGTGTTGAAAAATAAATATGAGGTATTTATGACACCAATATGACAACGAGACGAAAACAAATCCTTTTTATTAGTATAGTTTTATATGTTCAATTGGACCTCTTTTCAAATTATGTATTTATGACACCGATTGTCACGATTTTGCTGTAGGGTGACAATTTCCTCGTTAATCAATTTTGGAGTTTTTCGGGGGGTGGTTGGAGTAGTATATAGGGTGGGAAAATGATACCACCGTTAGGTGGTATCATTTTGACTCCCTATATACTACTCGTTGAAAGATGATGGAGGCTACCAACTTTTTGCACGGATGACCAATTTTTTTCACATCATAATACGAGGATAAAATAATAGGCCGATGTTGAAAAAAGAGACCTCTCGCCGTTTACGAACAGCGAATGCCGACAGTGTTACCTACGCATTCACCTAGGCTACCAAATTTTCTCACGGATGACCAACATTACACATCAGTATACGCGGATAAAATAATGGGTATACGTTGGCAACATTTAACTAAGCAATTATGCATAGTTTCTTCTATATTCTTGTAATTATATTCAGATATCGTTTGCATTCAACCCATTGTATACCCGTCTCAGTAATTTCAGTACTTTGATCTGAAGTAGGTTACAGTAACCGCTGGAAACTACATTTGTTCTTATTTTAGACTACAGCCCGTTGCAAAACTGTTGCAACTTACAACCAGCTTTCAAAATGTTATCCATATTAGGAAATCGTAGTAAAGACTCCGTAGTAGAAATACCACGTAACTGATTGGACAATCCAATAACAGTCGCCCTGTCTAATTGGGACCAATTTCGTTCAAAGATGTTTGTGATCGAGAAGGATATACCCAATACCAATACATATGTTCGATCAGACAGTCTTGTGACCAAGGACAGATACCCGATCGATACCAAATAGTTATGTTCGATCAAACATTCGTGCAAATACTTATCATATATTGGTTCAACGACTATTGTGATAGAGAAGAGATACGCGATACAAATAGTTATGTTCAGTCAAATATTCTTGTGATCGAGAAGATAAACGCGATACAAATAATTATGTTCAGTCAAAGATTATTGTGACCGAGATGATACACTCAAAGCAATAACTATATTCGCTCTGATCTAGAAGATATATGCGATATAAATAATATATTTTTTGAAAGATTCGTGTGATAAAGAAGATATACGCGATACAAATAGTTATGTTCAGTCAAAAAATTCTGGTGATCGAGAAGATATACACGATACAAATAATTATGTTGAGTGATTTATTATTGTGAATGAGAAGATATACACGATACAAATAATTATGTTGAGGGAATGACTATTGTGAATGAAAAGATATCCACGAAACAAATAATTATGTTGAGTGAAAGATTATTTTGACTGTGAAGATACACACAATGCAAATAATTATATTCGGTCACCTTACGGCAATATCAGCACGCGAAAAAAAACAACATGCATACATAAATTATATATTATGTTTGCGGTCATTTTCAATCTAAACGATATGACAGAAATTTTGGATTTTAAATTTTATTATATTCCACAACATGAGTTTATCTTTGAAATTAATAAATGAATATACAAATGGCTAAAAATCGTTTCGAAAGCATAATTATATAATTAGCACTTTTTACCAATCTGTGCAAAGTTATACTAATTTGGCGGCCTCTTTGATGTTAATATATTTTAATTGACGTTAATACGTCTGGTCTGGTTTATATTTCCTAATTTTGATAAATGTTGCATTTATTCAGGCTCCAAATGTGGCGCCAATATAGGAGAATCTATGCATGTATGGTAACCTATAATTTGAGACCTCCTATAGCACCCATCAGCTTATCGGAGTGTGATTAGTATGGCTGGGTAGCAATTAGAGATGACTGAGGAGAACCCAGACTAGTTTACATAACATATTACGGATTGGTCAAATGAAATTAAGTGGCGAATGTGGTAGCTGAGTCAATACTGTTTAGCGAGTGTGCTCTGCATAAGTAACCTATAGTTACATTCAGTCCTAATAATACCTAATTACCATCGAGAACAGAGAAGAGAAGAAGATATTTTTATCCCGTCAATACAGTGCGTATGTGCCGTGAAACACGGTGCCGTGAAACATTTTTGATATCAAGTCAATTCCATTTTTGCATTTTACAGCCATTTGTAGGTGTTGACGGGATAAATAGAATAGTAGGTTAGTGCCGTGAATATCTGGCGCGGCACGGAAACGGGATGTGCTCGGTAGAGCCTCGCCCATCCCGTTTCCTGAGCCTTGCCAGATATGTTTTCCCATTCACGGCATTAACCTACAATTCTCTATATTTCTGACTGTATGGTATATGACGTGCCACCCTCACCCTCTTAGTGTGCTGCATCAGAATGCTATATTAGCCTATCATGATATCCGTGATTGCTGACTTTATGTTGCTAATTGGGTTTTATATATATATTTTTTTGTTATTTACTAGTATTTATTTAATTTTAGTTTGAGTCACCTACCACACCGTCATCTTTTGGCCGAAAATAGAAAACATTAAATCGTTTAATTTTTGTCTATGATGGAGTAATGCCGATGGTCAATTTCGACTTAAAAGTAATTACTCCTGGTGGAGGAAACCTCCAGTTCCCCCGGTAGATCCAAACAAAGGCCCCAGAAGAAGGTGATTGGCTGCCAGTTAGCTAGACAAGCCTCCGTGGAGCCCGGCGCCACTCCAATCAATCAGCTGACTACCTCACCTCACCGACCCACTCAAACATTTAGCCCAGTTCCATTGAATTAGCCTACAACTGTTAGCATTCAACAATTTATATACAAATCCCCATTATCTCAAAACCCCGCCCCTCAGGTTGGGCATTTAAGGGACACAGGGAAAACCTTGGGAATCTTAAAAAACATCGGCCGTGTCCATCAGGTGCGCAAGGACACTACTGTATGTTCCACGTTTTGCTGCCGACGATCTTTTGGCCATGAAACACACTAAATCTTAAAAATATTTAAATGTAAGTACTTTTTCATCAATAACAAAAAAGTCACACTCCCCGAAAAAAATTATTTGATAAAATTCCGTCAAATATTGATTTTATTGCGAAAAAACTATTTGCCTATGGGAATTTAGCATGGGGGCTAAAAATATATTTTGTTAAATACTTTTTTATTCGTGGACCGATTTTCATAATCTAACTTTTGTTTTCTTAGTTACATCATTTCCAAGCTATCTAGCCAGATTTCGGAGTCAATTTCCATTTTTTTTCGGTTTTGACTCCTCCCACACTGCTTCCACACCTTTTCTCCCCATGTTAAATTCCCATAGGAAAATAGTTTTTTTCGCTATAAAATCAATATTTGATGGAATTTCATGAAACAAAAACATTTTGGGAGGGTGATTTTTTTGTTATTGATGAAAAAGTACTTCCATTTAAATATTTGTAATATTTAATGTGTTTAATGGCCAAAAGTTCGTAGGCAGAAAAACGTGGAACAGACAGTAGATTCAGGTCCAACATCAAACATAACGTGAACCCCATTTTCCATAGGAGTGTGATTACGTCCAAGACCGACTACAGTCATCAAATTGTTGCAGTCCAAACATGTTTGTTTTTGGTTTTTAGCAATCTGTATATTAATTTACTTGTTTCAGCCATAAAATGGTAATTTTGCTAATTCATTACACAGGCAAAGTGAGTCAGTTCGAGTTTACATCGTCATATGATTTGTCAGATGCGCATCGTATTACATCACGACACTATATCATGTTGCAATTCCTTCCACATGACATGTGACTTGATATATATACTGTAAACGATATAGAACACACGTTGTCACACAGGTTTCAGTTTTTAATATGGGCAATGCATCCGTTTTGTTGTACTATGAATACGACGGCGGTGACAAGCTTACTGGATGATTATTGCAGTAGCGTGCTATGAATACGACGGCGGTGACAAGCTTACTGGACGATTATTGCAATAGCGTGCTATGAATACGACGGCGGTGACAAGCTTACTGGACGATTATTGCAGTAGCGTGCTATGAATACGACGGCGGTGACAAGCTTACTGGATGATTATTGCAGTAGCGTGCTATGAATACGACGGCGGTGACAAGCTTACTGGATGATTATGGACGATTATTACAGTAGCGTGCTATGAATACGACGGCGGTGACAAGCTTACTGGACGATTATTGCAGTAGCGTGCTATGAATACGACGGCGGTGACAAGCTTACTGGACGATTATTGCAGTAGCGTGCTATGAATACGACGGCGGTGACAAGCTTACTGGACGATTATTACAGTAGCGTGCTATGAATACGACGGCGGTGACAAGCTTACTGGGACGATTATTGCAGTAGCGTGCTATGAATACGACGGCGGTGACAAGCTTACTGGATGATTATTGCAGTAGCGTGCTATGAATACGACGGCGGTGACAAGCTTACTGGACGATTATTGCAGTAGCGTGCTATGCGATTGTACGGAGCCCCGCAGGGGACATCAATTTGTTTTATTAATTCGTTCCCACGAAATAACAATTCGTTCCCTCAATTTAACAATTCGTTCCCTCGAATTAACAATTCGTTCCCACGATATAACAATTAGTTCCCTCGAATTAACAATTCGGTCCAACGAAATGACATTCGTTCCCTCAATTTAACTATTCGTTCCCTCGAATTAACAATTCGTTCCCACGATATAACAATTCGTTCCCACGAATTAATAATTCGTTTTCGCGGGAACGAATTGTTATTTCGTGGGTACCTATTGTTAAATTGATGGAACGAATTGTTAATTCGTGGGAAGAAACTTTGTTTTATTAATTCGTTCCCACGAAATAACAATTCGTTCCCTCAATTTAACAATTCGTTCCCTCGAATTAACAATTCGTTCCCACGATATAACAATTAGTTCCCTCGAATTAACAATTCGGTCCAACGAAATGACATTCGTTCCCTCAATTTAACTATTCGTTCCCTTGAATTAACAATTCGTTCCCACGATATAACAATTCGTTCCCACGAATTAACAATTCGTTTTCGCGGGAACGAATTGTTATTTCGTGGGTACCTATTGTTAAATTGATGGAACGAATTGTTAATTCGTGGGAAGAAACTTTGTTTTATTAATTCGTTCCCACGAAATAACAATTGTTCCCTCAATTTAACAATTCGTTCCTCGAATTAACAATTTCGTTCCCACGATATAACAATTAGTTCCCTCGAATTAACAATTCGGTCCAACGAAATGACATTCGTTCCCTCAATTTAACTATTCGTTCCCTCGAATTAACAATTCGTTCCCACGATATAACAATTCGTTCCCACGAATTAACAATTCGTTTTCGCGGGAACGAATTGTTATTTCGTGGGTACCTATTGTTAAATTGATGGAACGAATTGTTAATTCGTGGGAAGAAACTGTTAAATTGAGGGAACGAATTGTTATTTCGTGGAAACGAATTTTTATTTTTGTTATCAAAAATCCATGTCCCCTGCGGGGCTCCGTACGATTGAGGTTTGTATTATGGCGCGTCTGTTTTTCTGACATCAATGAGTAGATTTCAGTGTGTATACAAGGTGTATGATCACGTCATAAAAAAAAAACAATTACTGAAACTTCCAGAAGCCCTCCGATTCAAAGTACGTATTCTTTTATTTTGTCCTTATTATGTAACGGATTTTTGATGAACTATTGGGCATCAAACGCGTCTTGTTAAGCTGCATTTGGTGGTTTCGGTACTTTGGCCAAAGCCTCTGTCGTTTTTGCGAAGAATCTATTTCCGTGTCTACTGACATGTAAATCGATTCTTCGCAAAAACGACATGAGTATGTGCCGAACTGCCGGGATCACCAAATACAGCTCATGGAGACGCGTTTGCAGTAATGTCTGCAGTATGCACTGGCCCAGTTTAGACTTTGTTCGTTTGAAAACAAACATAGTCAATGTGTATGAGCACGTGAAACTAACAACAACAACACGTACTGAAATTTCCAGAATCCATCTGATTCAAAGTACATATTCTTTTATAGTGTCCTTATTAAGTAACGGATTTTGATGAAACATGGAGCATCTAACGCATCTTGTTAATAAGCTGCATTTGGTTGTCTCTGTATTTTCGCCCAAACTTATGTCGTTTTTGCGAAGAATCGATTTACGTGTCTCTGACACGGAAATCGATTCTTCGCAAAAACAACATAAGTCTGTGCCGAACTCCCTGCACCACCAAATGCAGCTCATGAAGACGCGTTTGCTGCACCATATTTCATCAAAATTCGTTGCCTATTAAGGAAACTATCAAATAATACTTACTTTGGAGTTGGCGTGCTTTGAACGGAACACCGACGTCTACGCGATGTCTGGCTACGACGTCGATTCGACGTTGTATGGTCGTCGTAGTTCGTCGTGACATAAACACAACGTCGGTACGATGTCCGAAACAACCCGACTTCTCTCCGGTGTCTAGTTACGACGTCGATTCGACGTTGCATGGTTGTCGTAGTTTGTCGTGACATTAACACAACGTCGATAAGATGTTCAAAACCCGACATCTCCCCGATGTCTTGTTACGACGTCGGTTCGACGTTGTATGGTCGTCGTAGTTCATCGTGACATAAGCACAACGTCCGTACCATGTCCGAAACCCGATGTCTAGTTACGACGTTGTGTCTACGCTATAGGGTCGTCGTCGTAGTTAGCCATGACATAAACACAACATCCGTACCAAATCCGGAACCGGACGTTTAGCCTATGTCTGGTTACGACGTAATACCGACGTTGAATTGTTGTAGAAGTCCGTCGTGACATAAACACAACGTCGGTACGATGTCCGAAAGCCGACGACCATCTGATGTCTGGTTACGATGTTTTGTGTTGACGTTGTACATATATGGTCGTCATCGATGTTAGCCGCCAATAACATAAGCACACGGTTGGTACCAAGTCCGGAACCCGACGTCTAGTCTATGTCTGATAACGACGTCGTACCGACGTTGTAAGTCGTGTAAGTTGTGTCGAAGTACGTCGTGACAAAAGCACAACGTCGGTACGATGTTCGGAACCCAACGCCTAAGCGATGTCTGGCTACCACGTCGTACCAACGTGGTATGGTCGTCATAGTCTGCTTACGACAGACAGACAGACAGACAGACAGACAGTGAGAGAGAGAGGGACAGATAGGGAGAGAGACATACAGAGAGAGTCAGACAGACAAAGTGAAGATAGAGATACAGAGAGAGAGAGAGAGAGAGAGAGAGAGAGAGAGAGAGAGAGAGAGAGAGAGAGAGAGAGACAGACAGAGAGAGAGAGAGAGAGACATGGATGTGGGAGAGAGAAATAAAGAGATAGAGAGACAGACAGACAGACAGACAGACAGAGACAGACAGAGACATGGGTGTGGGAGAGAGAAAGGTGTTAAAATAAATACGGAATAATGAAACTCCATTTCTTTGCAAATTGTTTTTCCTATTTTTTTCATAAAATATTCCAATGCGCATTTAAGGCATTTCTACTCTGATCATTTAAAACGCATATTTTCAAGCGTCTCTCGAGATAATTTGAAGATGTTTATTCGTGTACATTCTATCTGTTTCGTCATCTTTTCGCGTCTAATGGTCACAAAATAATTGCGATTTACGAAATGGTGCGAGGGTTTCCGAGTAATTCGTGTATCCTTGGGGACTCTCGTAAGCGAGTCTAGGTACAACGACAACACAATTATGAAATGCAGTAACTTCCTAACCTATATTCAGTATACTTTCCGATGTTATCTACATTTTGTTTTAGAAGCATTTGGCCCTTTGGGCCAAATTATTCGTCGCCCGTATTAGTAATACCACGTGTCGTAAAAAAACCTCCTGCTTGGTTTACGGTAAAACAAAATTTACACTTTCAATCATATGTTCAACCTAGTTTCACTGAATGGTAAGTTTTCATATACGCGTAACATAAAGCGGGCGACAAAGGGTCGCCCGTATGATGTGTTGTTTTCCCTGTACACTAAGATTTGAGTCCATAATTGATGCGAATATATCATGGGTCCGAAGCAGTTTCACCAAGCCAACTCGGCCCATGTCCTACATGCAGTATATATATATACTCGTGTATTCACTCAGGTCACATTACATTATAACATGAGGTATACAACATAATAGTAGGATGACACAATGGCGATACATGTAACAATCAAAATGCATTATATACCTTACATGTACATGTACAATTTCTTAATATAATTATAGATTATTTTTTACAAGATAATGCATTACAATTGTTTATTAATGAGTACTGGAAGCGAATTAGAAACCACAGAGCGCTTACTATAGGGAGGGCACTGTTCATTCGAACATTTCAAAAGTAATGATTGCAAACAAAAAAGAAAAGAAAAAAAGAGTAATAAGAAAGAAATGTGTGAAAGAGACATTGCATTTTCTTATATGGCTTAGTCCCAGATCGGTCTGCGCATCACGCGTTCCAGTCGTGTGTAATCAGTGTTTGCAACTGGGATTGTTGCGTATTTTACGGTATATTAATTAGCAACATCATGACAATTCCGCCTCCGAGCGTCGCCGGAGACGGGACTACGGTGTTGCATGCCAGTTTTACCTTAGCCTAAGAGTCACACCGTTGACCTCATAATGCGAAATCGAAAGTGTTGAGAGCAACGGCTTAACATACAGAGTACATTTAAATGACCTTTGTTATACGGAGTTGCTTTCACAGTGTAGAAAAAAAACACACGGTGTATTACAAATAATAATACACTCGTGTCATAAATACACATGTTTTACAAGTTATATTGTAGTATCGTGCTTAGTGCGCTCTTACCTATATCAGTTCATCCTTAGACTTGTACTTAACATATTGGCTACTGCATTACATACCACATTCTCACTCTGTCCCTATATGACCTTGATTGTTGCTGGGATGTTAACCCCATTCATTTATTTCATTTTGACATTCTTGCATTAGTTTATTGCTGTACTTATGCAAAACATATCATACTATGCTCGTGGTCAGTAAGTGTGTGCTTTATATAAAATTTCAACCAGCTAGTGTTTTATATAAAGCTAGTCAATGCTTCAATGTCTGTTATAGTCATAGTGTGTTCTATAATTGCATAACCTTTCATAATTGATGTCCGATATTTATATTTTTGACATAGTCGTAACTGGTTAGAAACCATTTACGTGTGAATGAATTGATGGCAATGAGCATTCACACCGTGTTGTGTCTATCGATGTAAGTAGTGCCCACCACTTCTCTATAAGGTCATGAATAACCTCCGGGATTGCTAACTAACCAGTTCAGTGCAACTGATTCCCATGTTCATTACATGTGTCCGGTTCATTTCAAACATGCAATTGAGTGACTATGTGATTGTTTATTTTTTTGACAGTTGTCGGGTGTTGACAGTTGTTAGGTACAGCCTCGTGGGTTATGTAGGCGCCACCAGTCGTCATCTTTTCAACCAACGAAGGTGATACTAGTGTACCTTGGGCCCAGCTCGCTAATTCAGTAATTGCAACGCACGAGAAGGCCGGGACCTTGCTGGTCCCGGTCTTCGCGAGCGTTACAATTACTGAATTGGCGAGCCGGGTCCAAGGTAATTAATCCACTTCCGTTGATTGAAAAGATGGCGAATGTCTAACCTTGTAGATATATAATATGGGAGTAATATCAGGTACGATTTATAGATATGTCGTTCATACCACAAAGTGCCTGTGGTATGTGCAAGTTAGTAGACAATATTGTTACACAATGAGTGAGCCTGAAATACTATTCAATGTGTATCTTTAAATATGTGTCATACAATGTAGGTCTACACTATATGAGCCGCGTCGCGCGAAAAGGTACCTTATGGCGAAAATGACGTTATCGAGTAAATGACGTCGGAAACGTCGCTTCCATTAATGAGCTCTGCTGTGCAATTTCCAACCATAGGGTCGGAATTTCACATTTTTACTTTTTGACAGTTTTTTGTAGCACAGACAATGTACTTTCCAAAAAAACATTGAATTTTGTAAATATTCCATCTAGTTAAGTTGCTATGACGTCACAAACAACACACGTGTTGGCGTAATTTTTTTTACTCAAACGTAATGTCGTCGACGTCATCATAAATTGCAGAGAAAAATAACATGTTCAAATTTCTATGCACTGTCTATGCGGAATCGGGACCTTTCGATCCGTAGTCCGATGCTCTACCACTGACCTATTGCGGCTGACTCTTACGAGTGCCTGCTATGGAGATATAATCATTTACTATGCAGATATAATCATTTAGTAATATTTATTTTATTAATAGTGACGCACGTTGGTATCAATGTTATTTTCATATGCAAATGAGGCATGATATTTTTTAATTATTTATACTAATTAAATGCGTTACTTGAAAAAATAATATTACGACAGATTATAAAGTATGATCATTGCTCATCGAAAAATAACTGCAGAGAATAAATAATAATGTGCGTTAACATTTTAAGGAATCACGATTATCACCCCTGATATCAATGCGGCAATTACTTCGGATATAAAATGTATACTAGTGCCAATCAATACGTGGGGTAATAGTGAATGGATGTTCATTTTGCCAGAAAATGTCTCAGATGATGTCTCTGATATAAACAACATTTTGTGCGTACTGCGTGGGTATGTACCTTTAAAGGTACATGCCCACGTGCCAGGTTATAATGTAGGGAGGCATATTTTTTTCGTCCATACATTAGATATCACATTCTTCGGGCTAAATGAACAGTCATGAACCATTTCCGGACGATATAATTGGCATTTTTATACTTCGTATATCAAACATGATGAATTTTCACACTGATAAAAGGGGCGATAACCGCGTTTCGTTAAAATGTTAACTGACATTACTATTTCTTCTCTGTAATTATTTTTTGATGTGCAATGATCTTACTTATTAATCTGTCGAAAATATTGTTTTTTCAGGTGATTCATTTAATTAGTATAAATAATTAAAAAAATACCATGCCTCATTTGCTGATGGATAATCATTCTTATGTGAAGATATGGCTTGTTTCTCGCTCTAAGTATGCAATTCAAGGATTTATGAGCGTGATACATTGCCAGTTGTATCAGTCGGTGTGATCCAAATAATGTAAATTGATAACTTACATGCATGGTTTAGCCTTACTGTATTGTTGTTTACGTGTACCTGGTATTACAGCTTAGTGTTTCATTCGACTAGAGCATTCCCTAACATGAACTGTGCATGATAAGTGGAAGCCGTCGCGGCCACTTCATGCATTGAAAAGAAGGAAGACAATTTTCACCAGGCATAGTATGTGTGATAATTATATGACCATCCATGGGATAATGGCATTGCGTACTTCATTATTTACTCTCAAATGTGACCTGAAGTAATCATGTGAATAAAACTCCAGACAATTCTGGATACCGCATAGCTCTGACATAGCGGCAACAAGTTATCTCTATAGTGATTAAAATACTTTTACTAGTAATACACACTGCTAAAAAGGATCCTAACGCTCTGTTTTATTTCAACAAATCCCCACAAATGAATCACCATATATTATTGAGAGCTACATACATGTATGACCAGATGTGACGTTGCCTATTACGATGTATCATTCACCATTCAGCATAAGTCTGTGCTATTCTGTCCAAGAAACCACACTATACCAAACCACATACCAGTCCTGCATTTTAAAGGTGTCTGACATTGACTTCTAGGAGGTGAAACAATATGTTTTAAGTAACACATAAACATTTATATATGTAAGGGAATTTGTTTGCAATAGTGAATTTGTTGTATTTTACAGTGGCTGGTCAACTACAACTACAAGTACTGTACGTTTATTTGCAGAATGTAAAGAGCTACATGTACCTTCGTAATACCAACAGAGACAGCAACACAAAAACACTACACATGATACATAGCGAACCATGACAACGGGTAAAGCAGTATCCAGTCCCACCAAAAAACGGAATCGTATATAAACTGACAAATAATACAATAACAACGTTTTGTAATGTTGATAATGCACTGTATTACAGTTGGTATTGTTATCTGCAGATATCTGGAGAATCTGAAGCATCCTATCGAAGAAGATCAATTCTGCTGATTAATTAGCAAAGGTTTATGATTTGGGAGCGTGGAGAGAACACATTACCATTTATAAGGATTGTCATGCTGACATTAGTGGCAACACATGGTGTGCCCGCTATTTCTGCATACACATATTAGTATATGTTTATCAATATTGTAGATGTCAGCCATCTTTGATTTTAAAATTATGATTAACTCAACTCTAAATTGCCCCATACCATGTAACAATTAGCGAGGAAACCTCACACAATTTATATTTTGACATTATCCGACTACAGAAACATTGCTTTTGTTCACAGTTTCCAATAAGGCGGATCTTCAATTTGAAGGTCTAGACCAAAATATACGCGTTTCAATGAGTATGTTGTACCGAAAACTGTAAAAAGACATCTTAATTTTAGTTTGTGTTCGTCGGGTTACAGAGATATTTCATTTTATGCTTTTCAAAATTGAGTTGGCGGCCATTTTGAATGTAGCTCCAATTGTTTCAATTTTAAAATACATTCTGTTAGTTTAATCAATAATACAAACTGAAGGATAATATTAGTCACAAATTCCATGAAACTGACATGCTAATGGGAACTCTCTGCATTGTCAGCAATGGGCTAAATGAGAACGAATTTAATGAAACGTACTGTTTTGGTGGCCATCTTGAATTTACGAAAAGCAACATTGAGAAAAATGGTATCAGTATGTTTGTAAACAATGTCTCCGTCAAAAAATATACTTATTATCAGTATCGCTATTGAAATAGCTTAAATATCAACAATGATATGACATACAACATATATTCTTGTTTCTTAGGCATCGTTAATTTCAGACATGATTTTTCCTCATTAGTTCGGCATTTTCCGAATCCCTATTTATATAGCTACCAAAATAGTTCATCATCAGACGGCTATCAATGCTGTTATAAATCATATACGGGCATTCATACACCCATGTCAATCAGAAATTTTGGATCAATATGACCACTAAATGACCTAAAGAATTACACCTAAAGGTCAAATATATAGGGGTACCCACCTCTATCCAACAGTTTACATATCATAGAAGTTGATAAGCATGGGTACCCATTTATAGCAAAAAATGCCATCAAAACTTTATTGGAGGCCTTTTATTGGCCTTGGCGGGCCGTCTACAACCGCTTCAATCATTGACTTGAAACTTAATATGCATGTTTACCATCCTCCAAATATTCACTGTGCGCAATACACATGCTGCCCACATGCCCAAGGTCAAGGTCAAATGTCTTAGAAGTTTGCGTTAAAGTTTTTGTAAACTTTGCGTTAAAGAGTGTACGTATGTTATATCTCCTCAACCGCTTCACTCATTGACTTGAAACTTCATATGCATGTTTACCATACTCCAAATATATATATATATAATACTCGTATACACCGCATAATATTGGTACATTGAATATATAATTCCAGCACAAAAATATTTACACAATTCCCTAACATTTGATTGGCCAGTAGCAAGTCTCTGTCCAAAATGTATATCCCAGTAAACTCCCACGCCGAACAACTTTCCGTAACCGTCAGGTGCAGTTAAAATAATTCTTAAGAAAACGGAAAATAAACACATTTTCTTGATGAATTTATTTCAAATGCTGGAATTATAAGGAATGAATGGTCTTTTTGTGGAATTTATCGGGGATATAAACTTGGAAAAGTCGCGGAAATACTGGACGAGGCCTTCCGGCCATCGTCCAGTATTCCCGCGACTTTTCCAAGTTTATACCCCGATAAATTCCACAAAAAGGCCATTCATTCCTATAATAAAGAGCAGATCATATTATCTTATATTATAGGTACGGTTGTACCATATCCAGGGGCATAGCAAACAATTATATTGTGTTGGTGCAACATGTATGTTTGGAGCCGATGTATGCAACCAAGTACAATTATTGTGGATATATCTTAAATTTTGATAAATCATCAACATCTTGCTGCTACGTGCAAATTATATGTATTGATACCAGGGCGGATTAAGGGGGGCCCCCCTTAAAATTCGCCGAGTAAATATTTTTTACAAGTTACAAGGCACGTTTCTACGTTCACGTTGTGAATTTATTGTTTAATGGTTTTTATTTTGCTCCAAAATGCGCCAGAACGCAGGAAATGCGATATAGATTTAAAAAAAATTATGGGGGGGGGGGGAGGGGGGGATGCCCCCGGACTCCCCTAGCGCGTTCGATAATATAGTCACATATTGCAAAATAGTTACGCCTCCTCTAACCCGAAATCCTGGATCCGCGCCTGTGATATCAGGATGTAACACAATAGAGGTTTACAGTTACCTGCCTCACTGTGCATGAGCTCTTCATGTAGTTAGCGATGTGGCCATATATATGATCTAGACTCGATACACGTAGCCACCCAGACAATATGGGTTGTATTGTACCCAGCCACAGTGAGTCACGTCGGTGATTGCGTCGTCACCTGATGTATCAAGGGCATATTGTATTACATCACGAGACTATGTCACGTGAGTTCATTTAATGTTGCATGACATGACAGAAAATACTGTGATATACAAAAAAGGAATAAACCGGTTTGATGTTTCAGTTTCTAATTTCACTAATGCATCAGTTTTGATGTATTTACTTAAAAATGTATAATGAATACATCACATTGAATTTCTTAATAAATGTTATCCCAGTAACAGTGTATGGTATGGTGATTTGTATTGTCACGTTTCTGTTCCTGATGACATTGATTGCAATGTAGAAGGTCGGGCAAAGCGGATCGGACAAAGCAGGTCACTATTCGTCAATGCGGACGCACGTCAGTCCCTCCATACTTCCAAAGTAATCTATTTTTGACAACGTTGCTAAACATATTACTCAAATCTATCATACATTTATGTCATCCACCCAACTTCCAGCCACCACTTCCGTAAATCAAAGACAGCACAAAACCACTCGGCCACCAAGGCCGACATGGCTTCAGCAGTAAACTGTTGACTTTTATCGATCGGCTAGGGAAGCAACTCCTTCTCGGGATTGTAGTAATGTATAAACAACCTTGTGAAATCCGCCTCAACTCAAATTTTCAGACGAAATATTAATTACTTAACAGTTTATTTTCACGTTGTAACAAAATAAATATACTAAACTAGTATGTGGTGGCAGAAACACTATATAGGCTATGTATACATGGTTTACGTTCCTTCCTGAATCCAAACCGTTTGTCAACCATCGAAACGATTCGGTAGGCATACTCAGTACGGTATTCATCGATTATATAGACTAGAGTAGAGACACAAGAGCTCACGAATCATACACAAATCAATACTCAAACTATATGTAAAGTTTCTACTTAGATCGAAATCGTCGACTCCCAGCTAAGTTAGTCACATAAATTGACGTTAGACGTTAAGCGACTCAATTCTGAAACGTCGTCTGCTCCACATGGTGACGTCAGAAAACCAGGATTTCCGACGTAACGTTATTTTGAGCCTAACGTTGGAAATCGCACAGCGGCGCTCATTTACGCTTTTGACATAGCTGACGTCGTTGTTGACAGCTACTAATGACAAACGATATAAATGTATTATCGTATGCTAGTCGGTGTACCATTAGCGAAACAAACCAATGGTATGTAGACCATTGACTATTTTACCATTTTATGTCAAAATATAAATGTACGTTCTCGGGGTTGTTATGTAAATAAATGATCAGAAACGAGTAATGTTGAGTAGCATATGAGCTGGTGGTGTCGGCAGCCCAGTTCGCGTATGGACCCGATACATATTTTCTTTTTGTGATTTTACATACATGTATGTACAGTAGATATGTGATATTATATGGATAAAATGATATTTAATGCTAGTATGAAAGTTCAAAAACGTACATGTATAAATGACAGACGATAATAAGTTGCTGGAGGTCAATCGATGAGTCCAAAAATAGGTAGACCAGGTGTATTATCATATCATAGCCTCGTTTTCGTGTATAATAAATACATGATAGAGTGCACAAGCACACATGTCAACATAATAGTGTATCTTGGTGCTAAGACATATATATGTAGTGTGGCTCAGTGGTATCGAAGCGGGATACTACTCGTACGTTATAAGAACTTTTGTTCGTCCCATCTAGTCGAGAGTTCGAACCTCACAAAACGGATTACTTTTGTCGATAGTATTGTGTTCTTTTTATGATTGGTTGCTAGACAGGGACATATGTGAAACGGCGAGAGTTATCACTATCGCTGTATGACCTCCATGTGAGATGATCGACGAGAACACACTCCCTGATTCTTCATGTAGACACATATGAAATGTGCATTTAGTTTTCTTCAATGTGAGACTAACGTTCTACATATAATCTCCTGCTAAGTTAATGTAATTTGTAAGGGTAACGCATATAAAAAATAAATATACATGTGTAATCAAATATAAGCAAATAAATATATATGTATATAAATGTATGAAAACCTAAGATTCGAACTCACTACCTACGGCATTGATATCAGACACTCTAACACCTCGACTACATAAGTCTTGATAAGAAACCTCAAAATCCCTATTGAAAAGGAATACAGACACGGGTATATTTACCTGTCTCACCTATTCTGTGTTTTGTTTATGGTCGGTTTGTTTGTAAACAAGTAGCAAGTTATCGTCTGCCAACTATTTTTTTTTATAGTCGTAAACGTTACAGTACACGTTACATAGCCTCTCCCTGGCTTTATACGAGTATCTGTTTCTGATTTAATTTCATTTACGTGTGTCAGATTGCATTTAGTGAATACAATTTCGTATTTGGTAAACTCTTGCATGTATCAGTAACGAAGGAATTGTATTACACACAATGTGATAACCACCGTGACTCATCAAAACTGCACGAACATATATCATGTGAGAGAGGAAAGGTGCCCGCCCGCCCAATCTCTAAATATTTCGAGGAACCATTTTCTATTAGTTCAAACAAGGCTAATACTAATTACGTACGACCATAATATAGCGAGAGGCCACTGTAAGAAAGATGGCCGGATTAGCTCAGTATGTAGAGCGTCGGATTGCGGACCGGGAGACCCCGGGTTCACGGATTAGCTAGTAGGTAGAGCGTCGGACTGCGGACCGGGAGACCCCGGGTTCGATTCCCAACTATACCGCTGCGAATGGTCGATTTGGTGTGTCCTGGGGCAAGACAACTTTGTGCTAGTCTGGTCCTATCGGATGGGGACTTAAATAGTCGGTCCCGACATGCAAGGTCATCGAGCCAGTGCCGTCGTTAAATTAAAGCATTTACATGTAGTTGCTGTTAGAAAACATTGACGTTGTTTTTGCAGGTGTGTAGCTAGCTACATGGCACACATATTTGTAATGGCAGAGTTGTAAACGCTGCTCTCTCACCGCTCTAAAAGCAAACAGTCAACACAAATCACATTACAAACCAACTATGTAAACTTCGTCTGTGTTCACGTACAATGTAACCAGAAAATCACACTCAAATACTGTATATACTATCAGCTCTGTGCTGTGCATGTCTTTCCTGAAATGTGTGTACTAAAATTGCCGTCTTCAGTGAGCCCTTTCAACGAAACCTGTCCACATACAAGCATTGTGTCATTCACATGCTATATATTATAGGAATGAATGGCCTTTTTGTGGAATTTATCTGGGTATAAACTTGGAAAAGTCGCGGGAATACTGGACGAAGGCCGGAAGGCCTCGCCTCCAGTATTCCCGCGACTTTTCCAAGTTTATATCCCCGATAAATTCCACAAAAATGCCATTCATTCCTTATAATTCCAGCATTTGAAATAAATTCATCAAGAAAATGTGTTTATTTTGACAGACGGCAGCCATTTGTTTACATTGACAGCACTGACAGCGCACCTGTAGAAAGTAGTTCGGCGTGGGAGTTTACTGGGATATAAATTTTGGACAGAGACTTGCTACGGGCCAATCAAATTTTAGGGAATTGTGTGAATATTGTTGTGCTGGAATTATCATGCATTGTTACCTCATTTGTCATAATGTTAATACCGAGTGAACTAAATAATAATAATAATGCACGAGTGATTAGGTCCTTATGTTAAACAAACGAGTGAGCATAGCGACACGAGTTTGTGTAGCGGTAGGACCCAAGCACGAGGACATGATTTCAAGATAATCAGCTCACCTGGTTAAATACACATGCTCTTACATTTCACACATGTTACGTTATAAAACCAAGGCGTCGTTATCACTGAAATAATCTCCTAGTTGGCAACCTTGATAATACTAAAAACAACTTTTAACATTTTTGCCTTACAAACAAGGTGAACGGAAGTCCCCAGTGACCTGACCTTGTATCCCGAGTAGTTGCGAACGGTAACTCTTGCAATCTACTCCCCGCGACTGTCTCGCGATTCAGTGGCCGTGTCCGAGAACTTTAATGGCTGCGTTAAAAAAATAAATGCTGAACGATGGCTTACTGTAATTATATTTATAATAACATAATAGCCAACTGTCGCGGGAATTAGTCCGCTACACATTCCACAACTGGGGATAATACATATCCACAATTCTGCACATACTTTGTATTGCATAGCAAAACACGCTCCACCCAACCCTGGGAATGAGAGGGAAAGTTAATTCCGAGAGGAGGGAATTAGACCGTCATTTTATTATCCCATCGCGTAGCGAAAAAAAGGGATGCCAGATTGCTTGTCCGTATGTCCGTCAAGCTTTCCGTTCTGCTATAATGTCTTTACCCTATGGCCGACTGGCTTGAAGCTTCATATTCATGCTTATAATCATCCATTCTTTTCATTTCATAACCCACACATGCTCCCCCCGTACCCAATGTCAAGGTTACATACCTTGGACATTTAAAAGTCAGTAGATAAATGCGCGTTTCTCCATTCTCCTATAACTTCGTCACCGTACGAGCGACTGACTTGAAATTGCATATGCATGTTTGTCATCATCCATATTTTCATTCAGTATATGCAATCGCGTTCCTCTATTTTGATATAGCTTGTATACCATGTCAATATTTAGAGGTTAATACGTGGCTTGTTTGATATCGGCCTAGGTATCGGCCCGAGGTAACTTGGTATCAGCCTAAGACCGAAGGTCGAAGGCTGATACCAAGTTACGAGGGACGATACCTAGGCCGATATCAAACAAGACACGTATTAACGTCTTTATTACTTAGATTATTTAGATATCAATTTCAATATCAATCATCCGGCAGTTGTGATAATCCTATATTAAAATCTATACCGTTATCCATGATTGAATGATGAAATACAGAGCCTACACATTTAAATTCCCGGCATCTGTCAAAATAAAGTCTGTCATAAAGTAAACATACGCAATGCGCATGCTCAAATGAACTGGTTTAATACGCGCGCGAAACATGGTATCGGACTGGAAATGGCGGTATCAGACTAATAACGATGGTATCAGACTAGAAATGGCAGTATCAGACTAGAAGTTTCCGTATCAGACTGGAAAACACGCCGTATCAGCCTGGACTGTGTATGTTATTGCTTTAGGCAAATACAGACAATTTCTGGGCAAAAATTGATATCTAAGTAATATGCATGTTTATGATCCAGCCACCACAGCAATGAGATACTTGCCATTGGCGGCGTTCAAGTTTATTTATTTAAATCCCGGGTGTTTTCCGTCGTCCCCACCAACCACCCGGTTGGGGGAAGGCATGGATACATGTAGGTGAATAAACTTCTCAGTATGTATGATGTGCGGAGTGTTGTAACAAGACACGTCGGCAAATATCAGTATTGTGTTATTTCCATATTTCCCAGAGTATGAGTGTCAATTTGATCTGCATCGGTAGTGACGCAAGACAGCTCAGTTCAAGTGAATCGTATATATCGTCAAGTTTGGAGAATCACTTTTGAAAGCGTCGTTAAAATATGCTTCCGACCATAACTGTAGGTCGGTCGATATTAATATGAATCCAATGTATGCTATATCTTCTGCAGTGGAAATGGTTCTTTCCCCCGATAATATCACTTAAAACCGTTTGACCCTACGGCCAAGAGAATACCTGCCACCGTCTCATGTTAGAGGCATACATGTATTGTAATACATTAATCCACTGTCTGTATTGTGATACGGTGGATAGTTTCCGTGATACGGTGCAGACAGGGTATATACATGTCGCCAAGATGGCGAAGCGGAATGACACGCGAGTGTCATTTTAATAAAATATTTTATAGCTTACATGACATTATCAGCAACGTATCTCGTATGTATACCCGCATAAATGAATATGATGTCCAGTGATCACGCTCACAATACTAATGACAACGTATTTTCTGAATAATTCGCGTTCAAAGATGACACCTTTTTGTACGTGGATTTTGAATCGACGGAGCGTGATGAAAGTGCCATTTTCTGGATAACTAACACGTGTTATTGTCCCTTTCCGGAGTTTCAGCTCTCTACATGCAGGATATGACATGTTTTTATGGCATTTTCTGATTTATCTCGTTATGGTTTGTACCGCCTGTTACGGTGTAGAGTTTCCATTATCAACTGCATAAAAGGATGCGGTGTTGCGCGAAAACAAGCTACGGTTTGTATCAGTGATACGTTGTGTCGCACATTTCTTTTCAGAGCCAGCTGGCATAAGGTGTGTTGATTACAGCATCATTGACCGTCAGTTACTCGATTTTTCGTATTATAATTATTTATTTGCACGGGTTTCGCTGCGAGAGAAAACCCGTAATCAACTACTTACAAATAATACACCGTGAAGAGAACACCCGTAATTGCGCGCCTGTTTTCTTGGAAACCACCAGCTACCATGCAAAATGTTTAAATTTTATTACAGTCAAAATAGAGTTATTTGAAAATTTGGAAAGGGTCTCGACTATTCTAGAATGTCAATGTGATTGAACACATTCCATGCATGCACTCAAATATATCTGGTTCATAGAAACAGCTGCGTAATTTGTATTTCAATTTGTTTACATGACGTCACATTTGACGTCACACAACGTAACGTCAAAACGCGGGAAAACACGTCATTGTATAGCTATTCATGCGCACATCACAATTCATTGATCATAATCTCAAAAATAGACTAAATGTGCATATATATACGCCGTGGAAGTGTAACAAATAGGATATTCCATCGTACACTCGTGTCCGTCGGCGTCCGTGCAAGCAACTCGTTCGCTACGCTCACTCGTTGCTTACGCGGAAGCCGACGCACACTCGTGAATTATTTCCCGCTATTCAAAATGGCACGATGGAATATCCTCTATAAAACAAGGTCAAACAAAGTCGAAGAAGGTCTTACCGTCAGCAATTTACAGGACATGGCTATTATCTCCTCACTGATAGACAGAAGTGGACATAGCGATAGTCCATGCATGTACGTACGTACCGGCGTATATATGGTACATACGGCAGTGACACCTATTATTTCTTAATAACCTACGAATGCCTTCATCGATTGTAATAGAAGGCCTCAATGTGTGTCTATAGGATGGTTCTTGGTTTCGCACAAACCCCACGAATGCTGCAACAAATGGAAGACGCGGTGACACAGATTTATGGGGCCGTGAACGGATACTACGGGGCGCCAAGTGGGACATGGCTCAATTTTGTCAACAAAATTCATTTTTGTACCTATAAACTTGACAAAAACAAAACAAAATTAAATATATACTGATTTTGTCAACAAAATTCACTTTTTTGCCACAAAACTCAATTCTGTGTCACAAAATTCACTTTTGTGCCACAAAACTCAATTCTGTGTCACAAAATTCAATTCTGTGTAACAAAATTCAATTCTGTGATTCAATTCTGTGTCACAAAATTCAATTCTGCATACGTTTCGTATGTACGTATTTGCATACGTTTCGATTTGTTGCCCAAATATGGCACACGCATGTAAGAAGGACTACCATTGGTCAGATACAGTATGACAAAAATGTGGCCTGAATAATATGTATAAAAATATATCAGCAACAAACATGATGGAACTTGGATGGAAAATAACATTTTGTGAATTGGTTGCCATGGCAACCGTTTATTGTAATTATGTATTGACTATGTACATACATTTAATAACGCTATCCCAATGTTGGTTCGTTATTGAAATAAAACGATGCTATTGTTAAAATGTTTATATAAACTAGTTGTTATTTGGCCGCCCTGGCATCCGCATACATGATTACCGGTAGTCACAATAAGATTCTTGGATAGAACTAGAGGTATATATTTTGTAATGATAATGTAACCAAAATAACTGTCCATAAAGAAGTATAATATCAGGCGCGTAGCTGCATTAAGGCACTGCAGGCCCGGGCCTGCAGAATTTTCGAGAAAATGGAAAAAATAATGTGCCAGAGTGCATCATTTACCTTCTAGTTTCGATTTTTTTTCTGGGGGGACATGCCCCCAGACCCCCTAGCATACTCGCACCAACGGTGCAGGAAGTAGTCAACCGGGCCTGCAGATTCAAATTGGCTAGCTACGCCCCTGAATATTGATATATTGGGTTATATTTTCGCATTGAAATATTTAAACCTGCAAGTGTACTCCACCATCTAGTAAAATGGACTAAGACCGATCTCAACCAATCAACGTAGAGATGACATAGACTATCAGTTACGCAAACTAATTTTTGTGGACAAAACTGACTTTTGTGGACAAAACTCAATTCTGTCCCACAAAACTGAATTTTGTTTACAAAACTCAATTCTGTCTTACAAAATTGAATCCTTTATAACAAAAATGAATTTTGTATATCAGAATTTTACATAATTGGATTTTGTGATTTTTAGTGTTACAAAACTCAATTTTGTCTGGACAAAATTGGTTTTGTACACATAATTAACCTGTCCTGCATGGCGCCCCGTAGATACGGTGTTGCCCGAAAACACGCTACGGTTTTTACAGGTGCGACAAAGTAGATACGGTGTGTCGCACATTTCTCTTCAGAGCCAGCTGACATATGTTACGGTGTTGATTACACCATTGACCGTCCGTTGCTCGTGTTCTCGCATTTTAATTATAAAACAAGGTCAAGTGTCCAATCATGATGACAGTCCTTAACCTGCTGCCGCAACGAATTTTTCTTCCTTCGTATACTGCAACGGCCCTTTCCGGATTTATGTACAGGATCATATGTTATTTACATATACAATCAAATAAATCGAGTTTCCCTGTTATTAGCCGGTACTCTACAATTTACAGCATGATGGAGTGTAGTCAAATAAATACGACTCCTACCTACTTACTATATTTCTTCGCTAAGTCATATTTCCACCCATTATTTCCGCACTGAAAATGTCCACTACCCGATGTTGCAAATTGCAATTACAGGTATTTTACATAGTGAAATAACGATATGTGTACATACATTTCTCAGCCATTTAGCTGTCATATTTATCCATAATACTTGCCTAATTTTCACCAGTTGAATCAACTTATTAACTCTTTGCTGTCTATTTATTTCGACACGTTGAAATCAAAAAGCTACATTTCCGCCAGCGTTGTTGTTTGTAGAATCACGCGAGTACTGCTGCCGTAATTGAAAATCAATAGTATGCCTATGTGAGGCATTGTTATCTATATAACACATATGCTGATACAATGACGTTTTCATTTATTTATCCTAATTGCAAGTTAAAGGATCAGTCACACCAGGGCTACGGACGGCCCCGGACCACCCCGGAGCTCGGTCCGGGGCGATCCGTGGAGAACCGTGGTCAATCCGTAGTCAGACCGTAGTGATACCGTGACGAACCGTGGTGATCCGGGATGGTCCGTAGGTCGCCCCGGAGGTTTTAAACTGTTTAAAACATCCGTGGCCATCCGGGATGATCCGGGGAACTCTCTGCTACCGTAGTGAAACCGTAGTAGCAACGGGATGACCGTAGTGCGTCCGTAGTACCACCGTAGTACGTCCGTGGCGGTCCGTGGTGGACCGGGAGTGTTTTTGGAAGAGGGTGACAACACAGTTTGTCCCGGTGATAGTACGGTATCACTACGGACACCCCGGATCTACTACGGATCTACTACGGGGCCGTCCGTAGCGACGCCGTAGTGGCACTGGGACGACCGTGGTAACACCGTAGTGTATCCGTAGCGCCGCCGCGGCCGTCCGGGACGAACCTTGACCATCCGTAGTGACGCCGTGATGAGTCCGGCGTGTTTCTCGGATATACTACGGACCTACTACGGTTTACCCCGGACCGCCGTAGTCATCCGTAGTCATACCTTGGCTATCCGTAGTCTCACCGTTGTATAACCGTACTGGCAACCGTAGTAGCAACGGGATGGCCGTAGTGGGTCCATAGTACCATCGTTCTTCCGTGCGATCCGCGGTGGACCGGGAGTGTTTCTGGAAGAGGTTGACAACGTGATCGTACGTAGCGACACCGTACTGGCACCGGGGCGACCTTAACAGCATCATTGTGCGTCCGTAGCGCCGCCGGGGCCGTCCCTTGATCATCCGTAATGACACCGTGTTAAATCCGGCATGTTTCTCGGATATACTACGGACCTACTACGGTCTACCCCGGACCGCCGTAGTCATCCGCAGTCATACCTTGGCTATCCGTAGTCTCACCGTTGTAGAATCGTACTGGCACCGTGTTCCTCGCCACATATTTGATCAGCTTCCCGGACGGCCCCGGTGATCAACCCCGGACCGTCCGGGGGCATCCTTGTCCATCCGTAGTTCATCCGTGTTAGGTGTGACTGAGGCTTAAGTTATCGCAGTTACTCTTTCGGTTAATTGCGTTATGTTAGTAGTCCGGGGGAATGCATCAAGCTAGCACAAGAGAAGATGGAACATGCTGCATGTTGCATGTTGCATGATGTACTAGTATCCTTATTTTTCTTCTTGGTCAGGTAACCATATTTTGTTAAAAAATATAACCTTGCTTCAGACAAATTATGACAGGTCATGTGGAAATCATTTGCCACGCGAATTCATCAGTAAATGTTTCAGGGGCAGATTTATTTTGTTACCGGGCCAACGGTGCGACCACGTGTATATTTCTATTTAAATAACACAAAATGTCTTTGGAGATAACTGCATGATCTGAATGTTAATTATTGCTCACGAAAATCTAAAATAAAACAAGAGGGCCATAATGGCCCTAATTCGCTCACCTGACTCCATGGACACTAATTTGACCCCAATTTGACCCTACGAGCCACGCCCATTTTTGACCCCGGGGTCACCACTTTAACACATTTGAAAGAGCATTCTACATCGATCATTCCTACTAAGTTTCATCGAAATCCGGCTGGCGGTTCGTGAGAAGAAGAATTTTTAAGAATTTGTGCTATTTTTAGACGGCGGCCATCTTGGATTAGCGACGACCTCCGTTTTAACCAATCTGAAAAGGCTTCAGCCATGGACCATAACTGTGAAGTTTGGCCACCATGGGCCAAGCGGTTCGTGTGAAGAAGAATTTTGACATCTCTAATAAAAGAATGACCTCTTGACCGTTCGGCGGCCATCTTGGATGACATGACCATGCAATTTCGACAAAAAAATGTACCAGAGCGATCGCCTCTCTGATACCTACGATTTGATATAGACATGACCATATTCGGTCAAAAATAAATTTTGACTCCAATTTGACCCCACGGGCCACGCTCATTTTTGACCCCGGGGTCACCATTTTGACAACTTTGAAAGAGCATTGTACATCGATCATTTCTACCAAGTTTTGTCGAAATCTGGCTAGCGGTTCATGAGAAGAATATTTTTTAAGAATGTGTGCTATTTTAGACGGCGGCCATCTTGGATTATGTAATGACGTCATTTTAACACTTTTGTGATCACCCTACCTATGGACCATGACCATGAAGTTTGGTGACTATAGGCCCAATGGTTACCGAGGAGAAAACGTTTGAAAATGTTCACGGACGGACGACGGACGGACGGACGGACGGACGGACACATTGCGGTAACAATAGGTGAGCTAATAAAACGTCATGTTTTATATAGTCAGAGTAGAGTCTAACGTTAACATGCCCAACTTTTACACCTATTTAAACACCTTAAAACTCTTATTTGTTGGCATAAAATCATTTTTCAGCAAAATTTAGCAATGAGCCATCTTTTTATTTTTTGAAATTCGGTCCTATAATGAAGTAATAGCCATAAATCAAGAATTGAATGCAGGGTTGCAATGTTAAAATGTCACGTGCAGTCAGATTTTCAACATTTTTTCTAGCATCGAGCTGCTTGCTGGATTTCATCATTAAACAAAAGACACTGACCTTGTATTTATGAGAGCAAATCTTGCCAGGTTGAAAAATAAAGGAATCGAGCCTCCATTTCTCGGTGTTCGTACAAAAATTCCAGAAGAAAATGCCGAGAATTTGGTCAAAATACAACATGATGTCATCATCATCCGATACAGCATTCGTATCTATTGACAACGCCAAGCTGAGGTTGGCACGCTGGTCCTACCATGCAAAATTAATTGCACATATCCTCGCACATCGACACCGGTGTAAATCTACATTGTCTAATGGTATGACTTGGGAACACCATATATACGTCATTTCCGGCGGAAGTATACAGTAACTTCCTGTGAGCCAGTTTCTTTGCCGGACGAATTTCCGGCGGACAACTTGGTTTACTAAATGCTGATTGGTTGGTGAAGGTCACGAGTTTAATCGAATCAAGTTCGTAATTTACAATACATTAGGACGTATTAGCAAGATCGACTTGGAACCTTATGGATGAATGATATTCGCTAAATATATGAAGATTAAATGATTAATTTATATATTATATATTTTAATGCAAATTGTTTAAGTTATATGCCAGAAAATGATGCCAGAAAATGATGTTAATAAACAAATTTATTAAGAATTTGTGTTCAGTTCGCAATAATAGTTGTTGTTGTTGTTGTTGTTGTTGTTGTTTATTTCGATAGTAGTTTCTTATTTTATTGTCAACAACTAAAATTCGGTGAAATGAATTTATAAGGCAAAAGCCCATCCACGACTGTTTATTCGAAATAAATTTGTTATTAGACGGATTTTCTTGAAATATAAAGTAGGCACATTTCTAAAAAAATAGTTTTACATTGTTTTATATAAAAAAATAAGCATTTTGGAGTGTTTTTATAGCAATAAATCTTGGGCAGCACTTCGTGGAACAGACAATAATCAGGTTATTTTATTTAATGACTTTCAGTGGGTTACCGGATTTCGTAGTGAATTATATCGATCATTCATATGTTGAAGCAATACAAAATATAGAATTTGTATATTTATCCGATAGTGGCCTTAGCTAGTTTCATGAATTGTATTTGACACGGGTGTTTTGCCTTTGAAAAAAAGAATATGTCAGATATAAAATGAATGTTGATGAGATCACAATATCACAATATCGGCAGATACATACATATACCTTTTTTTGTTTGTTTGTTGGGATTTAGCTGCCTATAAATAGCTAAGGTCATTTAAGGCCGGGTCAATGGGTTTAGTACTAAATCCCATATATTACCTGTACAAGTACATGTACATGTTCAAGTACATGTACAAATGGGGGTGGGGGGAATCCCAAAATCAGAATTGAATACATATACCTTGAAATTTCATGTATCTTCATCGGACATAAAGTGATATACATATGTATATACATGTACTTTGAAAAAAATACATATTTTTAATACATGTATTGCATTATATATTTACGGTGCCGTGAAACATTTTTGATATCCTGTCAATACAATTTGGATATGCGGCTGGGGTTATTTTTTGCATTTTAAAGCTATTTGTAATGTTGACGGGATAAATAGATAGATAGTAGGTTAGTGACGTGAATGGGAACAATATCTGGCGCGGCACGGAAACGGGATGTGCTCGGCAGAGCCTCGCCCATCCCGTTTCCTGAGCTTTGCCAGCCTTGCATGATAGTGGACCCTTAGAGGAATGTATATGTGAAATATTAAGATTTTTCTATGAAGGAAATAAAGGTTATAACGAATTTCTCCGATGTTAAGCTTTGTGAAGAGACTAAGTATGTGACCTTGAACTTGTAATCAGCGGGGTTTGGACGGTCATGGATTTGTCACAGTATGATAGTAGACCCTTAGAGGAATACATGCGTGAAGTATTAAGAATGTTCGATGAAGGAAATATAAGTTATAACATATTTCTCTGATGTTAAGTTTAGTGACGGACGGACGGACGGACGGACGGACACATGCCTTTACTGATAAAGAAGACAATATATAAAACAACAGCACACGACAATTTTCGTTTCCTGCATGTGAAGGGATAAAGCAATGCAAATACATGGGTTTTGACTTTTGTTCCTGCATATATTATGATAATGCTGAAATACTTGAAACAACATTATCTCAGATAGCCAGAAATGGAAAACACAAAAGCCCTGCCACCTCACTCCTAGAATATGCAGATATAATAGCGAAAAAGAGATTGATCTATACTGGCAGCATGAGAACACAGAAACGAACAACAATAGCCCCCCCCCCCCATGCATACTGATAATGTTCCTTAAATGTTTCAGCAATGTTGTTTATTTGAAGCTTGTCCACAGGAGCCGTGTCCTACTCCCCACGTTGGCTGGTCAAGAAGACCTACTGCGATCTGGGAATATGCAAACATATATGCCTAAAACAATATTTATAGAAACTACGTAAATTACTTCGAAATTTGGCGAAAATTGTATAGAAAATGCTGAATTATATTATGGAATTCTATTCCACATTTAGGCGGTGGTGTCTTACACTATGAACATTCATATAATGCAATAAATTAAATATAACAAATAAAACGCAATTGTAAAAATGTAATAATTACCAACTCCGTCGTCTATTTCAGCAACGATAATCTTGCCAATATTAAAATAATATGAGGCACGCCATGGGATTTTGTACCTACGGACATCTGCGCAATTTCATGAAATACGTTTACAAATTTAACAATATTTTCCGTAAATGGCGTCAAAAGTTGACAAACTTTTCCGCATGTACTCTGAAATTTTTGTTAAAATTGTGTCAACTTTTGACTTTATTAATGAAAAATAATACAGTGGAACCTCTCTAAACCGTACACCCATACAATGTCTGCTTAATTGTATGTGTTTATTTTCATCTCTCAACGTCGAGACCGTATGTTCACGATCGCAAACCACATATACCGGCTCTGCGGTGCCCATATGCCTGATTTACAGTGGAGCTTCTCTAAACCGGACACCCTGGGGAACTCCCAGGGTGTCCGGTTTAGAGAGGTTCCACTGTACCATTTTTAGTTTTGTAAACGTATTTAATGAAATGACGCAGATGTCCAAAGGTACAAAATCACATGGCGTGTCTCATATATCTACTGTTTTATTACAAACAAACTTGAATATTGTGATTGACTGAACCAGATACAATGGCCAACGCGTACTTGGTAGCCAAATGGAAGCTGTGGTACAAATCCCTGGACGTCAACCACGACGGCAAAATCTCGATGGAAGACGTCGATAAGTCGAGGTAGATATAGACACTAATTGCGACAAGCCATGTGATTTTGTACCTAAGAAGATTTTTCATCTAAAATATTTACAGAAACTTGTGATATGTTCTGTAAATGACGTCCGAAGTTGATGAACTATTCTATTCCGCATTTGCTCTGAACATTTCGTCGACGTTCAACGTCATTTACGGAAAAGATCGTAAATTTTGTAAAAAAAAGAAGAAAATATTCTTAGTGTAAACTCAGATAGCTGGAGTCAAATGTTCTAAATTTCTGAAAAGAGGAGATAACATGAGTGATGATTTAATATGATACGTATTAAACGAGTTCACTGATTTCATAAGAAACGAGTTTATGCCGAGTTCATTATGGAGTCAGTCAACAAGTTTAATAATTACACTCTTAAGGACTGACAGTATAGAACATGGTCATTTGTTATCAAATGTAGTAGTACCATACATGTGATTAAATAGCATATACAGTATATCGGACCATGTTCCTCTTAGTGTATATTATACAGAGAATTGAGTTGCCATCTCAGCCATTTTAGATTGTACATGCTATCGGACAATTTCACCACATGAAGCGTTTGACACATACAGCAAATAATATGGCAGCACATGTAATAAAAGTTGGTGAAATACGTCCAGATATATATGACGTCCAATAAACATTATTCTGGCAGACTACACCGATAGCTAGATATCTGAGAATTTCTACCATCACTTACACAATATACAATGGACACTTTTCAATGTGTAAAATGTCAATATGATGCACTGTCTATTATTAGAAGTACATCTACCACAGATAAAGCCTTATTTACTCGCATAGTAGGCAAATAGACGACAGTGACAATAAACTCAGATAACTGCTTGCAAGTCACTGGATTCGATACAGCATGTATGGTAATACATGTAATATATATTTACAACAACGTGTATTGTTCTTACTGTTACACAGTCGTTACTGAAGTCTTAAATATTTTAACAAAGGTCAACACACCTTTGAGATATCAGACTTTGTATATAAATGGGCCGCGCTCTGGGAAATCCAGCCTTAATGACACAATTTTCGATTTTCACCTTGTTACATTTTATGATGCGGACACCTTTCAAAAACGATATTCTGAAAGGAAAATGCAATTATGCTTCATAGTTTTTGTTTTATCTCACTTTTTGCAGCACCATGTGAATCACGCACGGAAAAAAACGTAACGTCATCGAGAAAATGACGTTATTGAAACGGCGACGTTTGTACTATGCAACTCAACAGCCTACAGTAGAAATGAATGTTCATAAACTCATTGGCGTTGCTTGCTGTAAGGGCCCGATATTGCTAGCGAGTCAGGGGTCATGCTCCCCCGGAAATATTTGAAATCTTAGAGGCGTGAAACGCCATTTCCTGCATTCGCAGCAAGTTTGAGATTGAGAAAATGTGCTTTATTACAGAATTATTGAGGGGGCCAGGCCCCCTCAACACAATTATTGGAGGGGGGGGGGGGGTCAGACCCCGCCCACCCCCACTCCCGCCACCCCTGCGGACACCCCGGGGATTTTTAATCTCAGAAAGCGGGAGGAACGTTTTCCTGTGTAGCCAATATGACTGACGGACGGGCTAATGCACATGTACCCCGTACTAGCAGGTAGCAGGTATATGGGGAAATTATGTGCTGACCCCCACTCCCTCCGCCGCCACTGCCATCCTACCCCTACCCTACACACCGAGGGAAGATATTGTTAGGCGTGTAGTTATTGTGCGGGCAACCCGTCTAGATCCTGTCTATGAATTTACTGCCAGTTCTGATTTCTTTTTGGAATTGTCTTCAAATTTTATGTTCGCATTTATCAACTGTACTATGCAGATTCCTTCACATAATAATTAGTATTTGTTATTTTCGTGACTGATGCTCGCGCGACAGCATGAGTATTTATTTAGAAAATGGAATGTTGTTAAAATCGAAAGTGGCCAACAGAACATTCAG